>CAUYQG010296651.1:0-14015 GCA_963574415.1 Tarsius wallacei
GGAGTCTCACTCTGTCGCCCAGACTGGAGTGCAGTGGCCGCTCCCGGCCACCGCAGCCTCGACCCGCTGGGCTCCGGCGATCCTTCCGCCTCAGCCTTCCAAATAGCTGGAACTACAGGTGCACGCTACCACACCCGGCTAATTTTTTGACTTATTGTAGAGATGAGGTCTCAACAAGTTGCCCAGGCGGGTCTTGAACCCGCAGGCTCAGACAATCCACTCACCTCAGCCTCCCAAGGCGCGGGATTACAGGCTGAGCCACCGAGCCTGGCTAGTTTGGTGTTTTTAAAAAATATTTTATTACCTAGAAATACACCTAACTAAGGAAGTGAAATCTCTACAAGAACTACAAAACACTGATGAAAGAAATTGTAGATAACACAAACAAATGGAAAAACATCCCATGTTCATGGATTGGAAGAATCAATATTGCTAAAATGACCATACTTCCCAAAGCAATCTACAGATTCAATGTAATCCTGATCAAAATACCAACTCTGATCTTCATAGAACTAGAAAAAACAATCTTAAAGTTTATATGGAATCAAAAAAGAGTCAGAACAGCCAAAGCAATTCTGAGCAAAAAGAAGAATTGCAGAGGCATCACACTGCCTGGTTTCAAATTATACTATAAGGCTACAGTAACTAAAATAGCATGGTACAGATACAAGAATAGAGAGATTGACCAAAGGAACAGAATACAGAACCCAGAAATAAAACCACATTCCTACAACCAATTATGTTTGACAAAGCCGACAAAAGTCATAGAGAAAGGACACTCTATTCAATAAATAGTGCTGGGAAAACTGGCTAGCTATATGCAGAAGAATGAAACCGGACCCCTATCTCTCATCACCATACACAAAAATTTTTTTTTTTGATTTGGAGTCTCACTCTGTTGCCCAGACTGGAGTGTAGTGGCCGCTCCTGGCCACTGCAGCCTTGACCTGCTGGGCTCCGGCAATCCTTCCGCCTCAGCTGGAACTACAGGCGTGCACTACCACACCGGGTTAATTTTTTGATTTATTGTAGAGATGAGGTCTCACCAAATTGCCCAGGCGGGTCTCAAACCCACAGGCTCAGGCAATCCACTCACCTCAGCCTCCCAAAGCACGGGATTACAGGCTGAGCCACCGAGCCCGGCACCATACACAAAAATTAACTCAAGATGGGTCAAAGACTTAAATGTAAGACCTGAAATTATAAAAATCCTAAAAGAAAACCTAGAAAACACTCTTCTGACATTGGCCTAGGCTAAGAATTTATGTCAAAGACCCCAAAAGCAATTGCAACAAAAACTAAAACAGACAAATGGCACTTAATTAAATTAAAAAGCTTCTGCACAGAAAAAGAAATAATCAACAGAGTGAACAGAAAACCTATTGAATCAGAGAAAGTATTTGCAAATTATGTCTCAGACGAAGGGCTAACATCCAGAATCTACAAGGTACTCAAACAGCTCAACATATACACACACACACAAGTCAAATAACTGCATCAAAATGTGGGCAAAGTGCCATGCGTAGTGGCTTATGTATGCAATCGCAGCACTCTGGCTGGGAGGCAGAGGCCCAGGGGTTCGAGACCAGCCTGGGCAAACTGGCAAGACCTCGTCTCTACAGTATATAAAAAAATTAGTTGGGCATGGTGGTACACGCTTGCAATTCTAGCTACTTGTAAGGCTGAGGCAGGAAGACAGCCTGAGTCCAACAGGCCAAGGCTGCAGTGGCCGTGGGTGTGCTACTGCACTCCAGTCTGGGCGATAGAGTAAGACTCCTACTCAAAAAAAAAAAAAGTGGGCAAAGGACATGAATAGATACTTCTCAAAAGAAGACCCATAAGCAGCCAACAAACATGAAAAAACGCTCAACATCACTAATCATCAGAGAAATGCAAATTAAAACCACAATGCGATATCACCTCACACCAGTTAGAATGGCTATTATTAGAAAGTCAAAGAACAACAGATGCTGGTGCAGTTGCAGAGAAAAGGGAATACTCATATACTGTTGGTGGGATTGTAAACTAGTTCAACCTCTTTGGAAAATAGTATGGAGATTTCTCAAAGAGCTAAACATTGAATTATCATTTGACCCAGCAATTCCACTACTAGGGATCTTCCCAAAGGAAAAGAAATCAATATGTAAAAAAGATACCTGTACTTGTATGTTCATTGCAGCACTGTTCACAAAATCATGGAACTAACCCAAAGTGCCCACCAAAAATTGACTGGATAAATAAATATCTACACCGTGGAATACTATGTAGCTACAAAGAGGATTGGAATCACGTTCTTTGCAGCAACATGGATGGAGCTGGAGCTCATCGTCCTAAGTGAACTGACTCAAAAACAGAAAATCAAACACTGCATGTTCTCATTCCTATGTAGGAGCTAAATGGTCACAAAGATGGAAATAATAGACACTGGGGACACCAGTAAGGGGAGAGGTGGGAAGTTAGGGTGAAACCCTTGGGGCACAACATTCACTATCTGGGGAATGGGCCGCCTGAGACCCAATCCCCAACACTACACAATAAGTCCATATAACAAACATGCATGTGTACCCCCTCAATCTAAAATGAGGATAAAAAAAGGGAAAAATCATTAAAAATATATATATATAGAGAGAGAGAGAGACAGAATCTCACTTTGTCGCCCAGGCTGGAGTGCAGTGGCACAATTCCCACTCATCTCAGCCTCCATTTCCTGGGGTCAGGCAATCCTTCCACCTCAGTCTCCTGAGTAGCAGGGATTACAGGTGCGTGCCAATTTGTTTTTCATTTTCTTCTCTTTTTTTGGGGAGACAAGCTCTTACTATATTGCCTAGGTTGGTCTTGAACTAATGAGTTCAGGCAGTTCTCCAGTGTTGACCTCCTAAAGTATTGGGATTACAGGCGTGAGCTACCATGCCCTGCCTAGTTTTGTTTTTTGAGTTGGAGTCTCACTCTGTCGCCCAGACTGGAGTGCAGTGGCATGCTCCCAGTCACCGCAGCCTCGACCTGCTGGGCTCCGGCGATCCTTCCGCCTCAGCTTTCCAAGAAGCCGGAACTACAGGCGTGCGCTACCACGTCCAGCTATGGTTTGCTTTTTAGAGAGAGGGTCTCACTCTGTAGCCCAGGCTGGAGTGCAGTGGTGCAATCCCAGCTCACTGCAGACTCAACCTCCTGGACTCAAGAGATCCTTCTGCATGTCAATGTTTAGATTGAACAAAATAAACTCTCCAAGAGCTGTTTATAGCAGATGAAGATTTAAAGAAATATGGGCATTTCCAATCAGGATCTGAAAATGCTTCTCCAGGGTCGTGCATGACACATTATGGCAATCTGATCAGGTTTTTGGGTCATCCTGCACCTCCACTGAGGCCTGAGCCAGAGGCTTGGTCTGATATGATGAGAACCCCCTCTACTGTGTCAGACCCTTGGGGTATATCCCTCTCTTCTGTCTATCCCGATGGGGTCACTGAGAGGTGAAGGACCAAGTAAAGGTTGTCCTGGGAGAGGTCCTGTCCTAGAAGGCTCTGATGACATGAAACACAACAGGCCACACATGCCCAGGCTGGGCAGCCACATGGCATTGTGGAAGGAGACGTCAGTGCCACAAGAAAAGAAAGCCTCCTTCTGGTAGCAATGTGGCTAGCTGGCTGCTCTGCACGGGCACAGTTTCCTACCCATTTATTGAGGAAATGGGAGGTAGTTTTGGACACCAAAATGTGGAGTGGGATCTTGGCACCATAAGCTCCCCAAGGGTCCAGCAGCCCATCAAAGAAGTTAATCAAGTCTAGCATATGCACCACCACACACATGCCCATGCCACTTCACCAGGTGTGGAGCTACTCCTCGTTTCTGTTTGGAAATAGGACAGAGTGTGTCCTTTGAAAGACACCTCAGGGCCCGGAAGAATTTCTCCTCCAGGAAGAAGTAGGTGCCGTCACCAACTCTTGTGATCCACTGCTGTTCCTAATGTAACAGAAACAGTTAAACAGGCACAGGAACTAAAGTGGCAATGAACTTTAATCCCTCCTAATGGTGACTAAAGGTGAGAGAAAGCTCCCGCCCTCCCAGTGGTGATGTATCTGGAATGCCTCCTTCAGCCTCTGAAAGAGGCAGTATTTTTAATTTCCTTCTATGGGCTTTTATGGCTACAATGAAAGTTTTTAATGTTGCTTTAGGGGCGAAAAAGTCTATTCTACTACAGAGACACATCATAATACAGAAAAAAGAACCTGGTGTGAGTTCAGCAAAGAACTGATTATATTCTTCTGCACTCAACTTTTCTAGCTCTCAGTTTTCCCACCTATAAAATAAGGATGTTGTAGCATATGAGGGATGAGTTTTTTTTTTTTTTTTTGAGTTGGAGTCTCACTCTGTCGCCCAGGCTGGAGTGCAGTGGCACACTCCTGGCCACCGCAGCCTCGACCTGCTGGGCTCCAGTGATCCTTCTGCCTCAGCCTTCCAAGTAGATGGAAACTACAGGCACGCACTACCACGCCCAGCTAATTTTTGATTTATAGAGACAAAGTCTCACCATTTGCCCAGGCTGGTCTTGAACCCACGGGTTCAGGCAATCCACTTGCCTTGGCCTCCCAAAATGCTGGGATGACAGGTTGAGCCACCGAGCCTGGCCACATTTTTTTTTTTTTTAACACATCTAAATATCTCACTGCAGCCTTGAACTCCTGGGCTCAAGCAATCCTCCCGCCTCAGCCTCCTGAGTAGTTGGGTCTATAGGAGGTACACCACCATGCTTGGTTAATTTTTTACATTTTTTGTAGAGATGGGGTTTCAGGCTAGTCTTGAACCCCTGGTTTCAAGGATCCTCCTGCCTTGACCTCCAAAAGTGCTGGGATTACAGGTCTGAGCCATCATGCCTGGTCCAGATATATATATAAATTTTTTTTTGAGTTGGAGTCTCACTCTGTCACCCAGGCTGGAGTGCTGTGGCACTCCCACGGCCACCCCTGCGTCATCCTGCTGGGCTCAGGCTATTCCTCCGCTTCATTCTTCCAAGTAGCCAGAACTATAGGCACGAGCTATCATGCTCGGCTAATTTTTTGATTTATTGTAGAGATGAGGTCTCACCAAGTTGCCCAGGCTGTTCTCGAACCCGTGGGCTCAAGCAATCTCCTCACCTTGGCCTCCCAAAGTGCTGGGATTACAGGCTTGAGTCACTGCACCCGGCCTATTTTTTACATGAAACTTTTTTTTTGAGTTTGAGTCTCACTGTACCCTCGATTTATTGCAGAGATGAAGTCTCGCCAAGTTGTCCAGACTGGTCTCAAATCCCTGGGCTCAGGCAATTCTCTCACCTTAGCTTCCCAAAGTGCTGGGATTACAGGCATGAACTGCTGCATCTGGCCTGGAGATCTTTTAAGGAACCTCAATATATAACATAGGAAAAACAAAGCCTTTCTTACCTAACTTTCTCTGCAGCAGCCCTCACCCAGGCTAGAGGTGGTGAGGAGAGAAGACCTGAGGCATTGCTCTAAAACTCTAGAGCTCTTTAGAAACCACTGGCCCTAACCCCTAAGTAGGTCTTATATAATGCAGTGGTTAAAAGGACAGGCTCCTGAATCAGCCAACCAGCTCCAAATCCTGGTTCTTCAGCTAATTAGCCATGTGACATTAGGCAAAGCACTTGGAAATGAGAGCGAGGCTGGTCTCAGTGGCTCATGCTTGTAATCCCAGTATTTGGAAGGCAGGGGTAGGAGGATTGCTTGAAGTAGGAGTTTCAGACTAGCCTGGGCAACATGGCGAGACAAAAAATAAAAAATAAAAAATTACAAAAAATTAGCCAGGTGTATGTTGTGTACCTGTAGTCTCAGCTACTCAGGAGGCTAAGGTTGAAGACTGCTTGAGCCCAGGAGATCAAGGCTGCAGTGAGCTCTGATCACGCCACTGTACTCCAGCCTCCATGACAGAGGGAGATCCTGTCGCCAGATAAAATAAATAAAATGAAATTGGCCGGGTGCAGTGACTCATGCCTACAGTCCCAGCACTTTAGGAGGTCGATGCAGGAGGATTGCTTGAGACTAGGAGTTCAAGACCAGTCTGGGCAACATAGTGAGACCTTGTCTCTACAAAAAAAAAGTCAAAAAATTAGCCAGGCATGGCAGCGCATGCTTGTAGCCTCAGCTACTTAGGAGGCTGAGGTGGGAGGATTGCCCGAGCCCAGAGGGTCGAGGCTGTGGTGAGTTGTGAGTGTGCCATGTACCCCAGCCCGGGGCAACAAAGTGAGACCTTGACTCAAAAATAAACAAAATAAAAATTAAAAAATGGAAATGAGAGTGAACAATAATAGCAAGAATAATGATAATACCAATGATTAGAAGAGTTTTTGAGATGACTGAAAGAGATAAGAGATAAGAGACAAGGGAGAGATGGTAAATGAAAGCGCTGGTATATGGCCCAGGCAAGTGCTCAGTAAACAGTACCTGCTCTGTGATTAACCCCCTGCAATTGAGGCACACAGGTGGGATGGCACCTGCATAACAAAAGGCACAATTCATGGCCGGTCTCCTTCAGCTCAAACCAGTGGTGGATGAAACAAGCCTAGTTCTTATCTCATGATTATTTTATCATGCCTTTGTTCTTTATTGATGAATGAATAATGAATAACAGACTTCCTGCCTGAAGGCAGGTGCACCCACTTTCCTGGATGGTCAATGCACTGCCAATCCTATATCACCTCACTTTTATTTTTTATATTTATTTTTCTGAGTCAGAGTCTCACTCTGTTGCCCAGGCTGGAGTGCAGTGGCACACTCACGGTCACTGAAGCCTCAACCTGTTGAGTTCAGGCGATCCTTCCGCCTCAGCCTTCTAAGTAGCTGGAACCCCAGGCACGCACCACCATGCCTGGCTAAGTTTTTTGATTTATTGTAGGCTGGTCTTGAACCCATGGGCTCAGGCAATCCTCTCACCTTCACCTCCCAAAGTGCAGGGGTTTCCGGCGTGAGCCACGCCTGGCTGAATCAACTCACTTTTAATAGTGCTGATGGCTCCTATTTGTAGAGAGATTTCAGAATTATGCAAACCAGTTTCACATGCATTATCACTTTTGATCCACATAAAAACCTTTGGGGCAGGAAGAAGGTAATGGTATTATCCCCATTTTTTTTTTTTTTTTGAGTTGGAGTCTCACTCTGTTGCCCAGACTGGAGTGCAGTGGCCGCTCCCGACCACCGCAGCCTTGACCTGCTGGGCTCCGGCGATCCTTCCGCCTCAGCCTCCCAAGTAGCTGGGACTACAGGTATGCACCACCATACTCCATTAATTTTTTTATCCTTACTTTTTGTAGCAACAGGGTCTCGCGATGTTGCCCAGGCTGGTCTCTTGAACTGGCCTCAAATGATCCTCCTGCCTTGGCCTCCCAAAGCACTGGGATTATAAGCGTAAGCCACCGTGCCCAGCCAGTTATTATTTATTACTTTGAGTATTTAAATCTGCCACCAGCTATCCATCTCTATCACCTTTCTCCTAGGGTGGCTCCAGGCTCAGATGTAGTCTATCTAGCTCCTGACTTTCTTGCTGCCCCTAAAACAAACTGACAGGCCCTTTCTATTTTAAGTGACTTGCTGCTAATGTCTATAAGAAAACAGAGAAGAGATAACAAAATTAATAAACCTTGGGGCTGGGTGGGATGGCTCATGCCTACAATCCCAACATTTTGGTAGACTGAGGTGGAAGGATCGCTTGAGGCCAGGAGTTTGAGAGACCAGCCTGGGCAACATGGTGAGACCCCTATCACCATAAAATATAAAAATCAGCCAGGCATGGTGGCATGAGCTTATAGTCCCAGCTAATCAGGAAGCTGAGGTAGGAGGATTGCTTGAGTTCAACACTGCAGTGAAATACGACTGTGCCACTATACTCCAACCTGAGCAACACAGTGAAAGAGACCCTGTTGGAAAAAAAAAAAAGCAAGCCACAGAAAACAAAAACAAAAGTTATTATATTTTATCTGAACTTTCCACTGTCCAAAGCAGCCATCAAGTAAATAAGTAGAACAGATTATGCATTTGATTTGCTTAAACTGAATTTTCCTTCTTTTCTAAATCAGCATAAACAGCAGTGGCTAACGGGGTTACTCACTGAGGGCGAGTTGAACCAAGATAGACTAAAAATAACAACAACAACAATTGAAGCTCTCTGGTTCTCAATGGACAGCGGGGAAGGTTGTTGCCAGCATGGAGGCGTGTTTATAAAGACCACAGCTGTTCTCTCATCAGAATCCACTCATTTCCACCAACGATGATGGATTTATGGCTACCTATCAACTAAAACAGACTTAAGAAACAGAAAACAGGAACCAGAAACAGAGTTGGCTATAGATAAACACATCCCTGTAGATACATCCATCTCTGTCTTTCCTGCTGTTTTCTCTTTTGTGGGTACATGTCATGTGCCATATCTACAATTTCATGGATATGTGTGGGTAAGAGAGAGAGGCACTAGAGAAAGCAGAGTGCCTGACTTTTTTAGTCTGGATGGGAAATGAAATTGATGTTAGCAGTTACTGTTCTTTAAAGTCTTAGCTTTGTTTTTCAGAGTACGGTTTTCCCGGTGAAGGACTCTGTCTGTAATGTGAACGAATCACTCATCTTATTTTAATAAAAATGTGAACCAAATAATAGTGCTCTCCATTCTGGAAAATGACAGAATAGTTAGGCTTTCTAAACTCGGATCCTTATCTTTCACTGGGACTGGCAGGCACACAAAAAGAAAAAGGAAAAGATGAAAAATATCCCAGTGGCATCAAAGGATGAACCCACCCAATGTATTTGACGCACGAATATCCTAAGACACAAAGTATGGTCTTATTCACTGGGGTTTGGATTGGGACTGGTTTTTCTCCATTGGGTGCCAACTCCTTGTGCCTCCATTGTGTCCTCTGTTATACCTCACATGTAAATGATCAGGGCTGATTAGACTAAGTAAACTATATTTTTAAGTATGTAAGATTGTATACCCTTTTGACCGTTTGCATTTTGTCCTGCTCATGTATAATGTATTTTAAAAATTAAGAAAATAAACAGAGGGATAAGCAATGAGGAGACACCAAAGGGTCTTTAAAAAATGAGACATTAAGAACTATTTTTTAAATTTTAGGTTAGAAAATATAGTTTATTTAGAAAGTAAATTAGAGAGAGAGAGAAAAAGTGGAGCTTCACCTCGCCAAGGTAGGGGAGAGAGCCAAAGTCAGGAAACATGGCGACAGTCATAGCTCCAAGAGCACATGGCCACACCAGAGTCTAGTAAGGCAATGGCGATTAAGAACTATTTAAAAATGTGCAAAACATTTATCTCAATAATCCTGGGGGTTCTTTTTGGTTTTGACATTTTAGCATCCTTTCATTGCCATTCTCTGTGGTTGAAGCCTTAGCACAGAGACTAGGCAGGGCATCATTTGAACCCAACCAGCACATAGCCAGATAGCAGAGTGGGAATGCTGTGACATTCCCCCAACTCTCGGTCTCATTTTTTGGCTTTATTTTTCTCCACAGCACGTACACAGGATGATCTACTGCATTACCTGTCTCCCCAGTAGAAGCTCCAAGAGGCAAGGATTTTGACTCTTTTATTCATTGTTGGTTCTTAATAAATAATCATTAGAGGATCAAGACTGCTGTGAAGAGTACTGTGAGATAATGCTTGTGAATGAAGCTCACAGCATTCATTGTCTGGACAGAGAATATAGCTGGGAGACAGCTTTTGTTTGGCTTTGAACTGTGTTTTTAAAAATTTGAGGCAAATATTTTTTTAAAAAATCAAGATTTTCCCACAACAAAATCTAGATTTCAGATATTCCTTAAAAAAAAAAAAAATCAGAAGACCTGGCAATACTGGGCCAGCATTCCTCCCATAGTGGCACAATCAGTTAGAGCTGAGGAAGAGGATACCCTTGCCAGATTACCACTGAATAACACCTGTGCTTCTTAAACTATGCATTACCTGCCAGGCCACTGTGGGCATCTGAAGTTTCAACCCCAGATGAAGACTTTCTCTTTGGAAGCTTTTACAGTAAAAAGTTAATTCATCTGACTAAATGAATTTAAGATGAAAATGAAGTAGATGACTGGAGTAATATAAGAATTTTCACAGCTGGGCTCAGTGGCTCAGCCTGTGATCCCGTGCTTTGGGAGACTGAGGTGAGTGGATTGCCTGAGCCCGCCTGGACAACTTGGCGAGACCTCATCTCTACAATTAAAAAAAATAAATAAATAAATAAGCCGGATGTAGTAGCGCACACCTGTAGTTCCAGCTACTTGGAAGGCTGAGGCGGAAGGATCGCTGGAGCCCAGCAGGTCAAGGCTGTAGTGGCCGGGAGCAGCCACTGCACTCCAGTCTGGGTAACAGAGTGAGACTCCAACTCAAAAAAGAAAAAAAAAAAGAATTTTCACATACAGTATATCATCTTTGCTTTAAAAGAAAAAGAACGTAAATTTGCATAGGAAAAAAATGGTATACACCAAAGTGTTAACAATGGTGGTGAATTCTATGTCTGGAGACCATGGGTGATATGTGTTTTCTTATCATCAGAAGAATAAAATTTATTTTATAAGAAGCTATTCAGCTTATGGTTGTAAATTATATGTCAATAAAGCTGTGAAAGGAAGACAGGCAGGCAGGAAGTGAGGAAGGAAGAGAGGGAGGAAACATCCAGAGAGATGGTCAACTGTGCACCTTCCTTTAAAAACCTATTTTCATGTTGCTCTTTCTCAGTGGTTCTATCTTCTGCCTCTAAGTCACCTGAATGTCATTTAGTTCCTTTTCTACACATTGATTGGCCCATGATGAGATGAGGATGCAAAGTTGATGGCCATCTTCCATAATCCTTTCTGTACTTCTGGATCTTGTTATAATGCTCCTCGGTCTTGCCTCCCAGAGATGCTCAGGCTCACTGTCGCACCATGAAGGTTAGACACCCCTTCAAATGAGGGCAGGAGGAGAAGAGAAACACCTTCCAAAGCAAGGGCACAGCACTGAACAGTTACAATACTCCCTACAGATTCATTTCTCTAATCTTTAACTGTATTTCTGAATGGTTTTCCTTCTTTTTCACAGCCTAAGATGATCATTTCCTCCTCGGAATAGTGTGGCCAAGCAGAGGAATCAGCTGGGGAGATTGGGAACCCTGCCTTGATTCTGCCAGATCACCTCACTTGAGCAAGCTCTTACTCTTAGGCCTCAGTTTCTTCAATTACAATTTACTTGTGAGCAAAAGGCCAGATCTATGATTCTCAAGGTCTTTTAAAGTTGTGAAATCACAGGATGGACTAATTTCCAATGCTGAGAATAATGAAAATTTTTTTGTTTTTTATTGAGTTGGAGTCTCACTCTGTCACCCAGACTGGAGTGCAGTGGCCGCTCCCGGCCCGGCCACTGCAGCCTCGACCTGCTGGGCTCCGGCAATCCTTCTGCCTCAGCCTTCCGAGTAGCTGGAATTACAGGCACGCGCTACCACGCCCGGCTGATTTTTTTATTTATTGTAGAGATGAGGTCTCGCCAAGTTGCCCAGGCGGGTCTCGAACCCATAGGCTCAGGCAATCCACTCACCTCAGCCTCCCAAAGTGCGGGATTACAGGCTGAGCCACTGAGCCCGGCAAAAATGTTTTTTTTCCCAGCTATCTGTAGCCTATATAGTAATATCTAGTCTATTTAAATTTAGAGAGACAATCTCAAGTATCTAAACGCCACTAAGTCTAAGTAGGCAAAATGGATTTCATAAAGTTCACACAAAAGCTTCTGTAGCTAACTTACAGGCTTCTGATTATACTCACGTTTTAACAAGCTTGGCCACCTAGCTTCTAAGCCCAGATTAAACAAAATAAACCTGGAGAGAAAAAGAATCTATAAAAGGCAGGTGCAAGGACTACAATGAGAACTTAGACATCACCAACATGAAAGAACAGAGACGCAGAAAAAAAATGGGTAAAAAACAATTTGGATGCATTTAGGGGACATTTGAAGGGACTCTGAAAGCAACAATGTTTTCCAGCATAGTGAAATAATTTATGATGACATAGATAATGCTTAGAGCCCTCGATGAGTTAAATCATATAAGAAGGCAGGGGAGGCCATCGTATGTCTATTTAATAGATTTTTAAAAGATTTTCATGTAAATTATGTTAAAAGCAACAAAAATATCTGGTACCCAAATTTGAACTATAGGACAGTAGGCTGTAAAACCGTGCTTCGGAGTCTTTCTGTATTTCCTGTCTTAGGCCATTTATTAATCACCGCTCATGTATTGCCGCATGGTGTTATGTTTTAAGCTGCCCTAGTGAGTGCTCTGCACTACCATTCTCTTTTATTTCCTCACAACAGTACTATTGGGAAAGGGCTGTCCTCATTTTACTCACAGACAGAGGAGGTGAAGTAATTTGCCCAGTTACATAACCAGCGAGTAGCACATTCAGGCTCTGAATCATGGGTCTGCCTGAATCCAAAGTATGTGCTTTTATGAATTCCACTATTTCCTCATGGTTGAATGATTGATTTATTTGTCTGCTTGGCCCATCACCACTCCATCATTGTTCTCAGCTTGGAAATTAGTCCACACTGTGACTTCACAACTTAAAAGAGCCATGGGAATCACGGGATCATAGATCTGGCCTTTTGCTTAAAGGTAAATAATTGGTTAGTATCTCTATTTTATGGATGGAGAAACTAAGTCTTAAGGAGTAAGTGGCTGCTCAAGTGAGGTAAGAGTCAAGGCAGGGGCCCAATGTCGCCCTAGACCAAATCTTGAGGCTAGGGCCTCCATCTTGCTATGTATACCACAAGGACCAGCACACAGTAGGCAGTCAAAAAGTGTTCAGTGAATTTTATCTCTATGCCTCTCTATGTAGATGCCAAACTCTTTTTTTCTGTTTGAGTTGGAGTCTCACTCTGCCACCCAGGCTGGAGTGCAGTGGCATACTCATGGCCACTGCAGCCTTGACCTGCTAAGGTTTAGGTGATCCTTCCCCCTTAGTCTTCCAAGTAGCCAGAACTACAGGTGTGTGCCACCACGCCTGGCTGATTTTTTGATTTATTGTAGAGATGAGGTCTCACCAAGTTGCCCGGGCTTGTCTCGAACCCATGGGTTCATGCAATCCTCTTACCTCCACCGCCCAAAATGCTGGGATTACAGGCGTGAACCACTGCACCCGGCAATGCCAACTCTTAAGGGCAATGTAGTAAATACCAATGCATCTCCACATATAATTAAGGATCATCTGTGCCCCAAAACTAGAGCCAGAATTCTTGGGGTCAGGGTGATAAAATCTGCACTTAAAAAGTAGCTCAGGTGGCTGTCTCAGTGGCTCAGCCTGTAATCCCAGCACTTTGGGAGGCCAAGGTGAGTGGATTGCCTGAGCTTGCGGGTTCAAGACCAGCCCAGGTAACTTGGTGAGACCTCATCTCTAGAATAAATTAAAAAAAAAAAAAAATTAGCCGAGCATAGTAGCATAGGCCTGTAGTTCTGGCTACTTGGAAAGCTGAGGGAAAAGGATCGGTGGTGCACAGCAGGTCGACACTGGGGTGGTTATGAGCATGCCACTGTACTCCAACCTGGGTGACAGAGTGAGACTTCAACTAAAAAAAAAAAAAAAGTGCCGGGCTCGGTGGCTCAGCCTGTAATCCCGCACCTTGGGAGGCTGAGGTGAGTGGATTGCCTGAGCCCGCGGGTTCGAGACCCACCTGTGCAGGTGAAACCTCATCTCTACAATAAACAAACAAAAAAATTAGCCGGGCATGATAGCGCACGCCTGTAATTCTGGCTACTCTGAAGGCTGAGGCGGAAGGATCGCCGGAGCCCAGCAGGTCGAGGCTGCGGTGGCCGGGAGTGGCCACTGCACTCCAGTCTGGGCGATCGAGTGGGACTCCAACTCAAAAAAAAAAAAAAAAAATGTAGCTCAGGTGGCCGGGTGTAGTGGCTCAAGCCTATAATTCCAGCACTTTGGGAGGCTGACGTGAGAGGATTGCCTGAGCCTGCGGGTTTGAGACCAGCCTGGGCACCATGGTGAGACCTC
>CAUYQG010296657.1:0-14724 GCA_963574415.1 Tarsius wallacei
TCATTTTAATAGAAAACTTATGGTTTCAATGTAGATGTCATGAGGCCTCTAGTCACGGGCTGAGTTAATTAATTTAACTTAGAAATGAAAATGCAAAAGGAGCTCTCCTTGTCTCTCTCCTGATGGGTCTACATGTGAACTAAGAGTTAGTGTCCAAAATTATTCTCGTCAGGAACCAGGAAGCTCTAAAGAGGGCTCTGAGCTAACAGCAGAAAAGCCTCATGTCCAACCTTTTCTAACACAGAAAGAGACATTTCTTGTGGCTACTTTATTCTTCCGCTTGGAAAAACAGTGCTTCCTCTTCCCTGCATACTCCTTGCGTAGACAGCTGGCGATAATGACCGGCTTCTGTAAATGACAAGAAAACCATGTCAGACCTTAATTTTCTCCACTAACTTTGAAAAAACTCTGTTCTCCCATTGGCTGGATCCTTTGCTGCCCAAACCATGTATCACAGAAGACCTTCTACTAGGTGACGTGCTTACTGGCCACTCTCCTATCCTAGCACTTATTTTTGGAGAGAAGAGACTATCATTCTTTTCTTCTACGAAGGGAGTGTTTTAGGAGCACATTATTTTATACAGCCTGTCTGTCCTCTCAGAACGGAGCAAAGAGACTTGGAGATGCTTAATAATGACACAAATTGAGGTCATCTAACACCCGCAGGCCAAGGTGTTAGAGAAAGAGATGCACTGAATATCCCAAAGGACAAAACAAACGCTGTGGCTTGGACTTTACCCTGAACTTTGGACCATCCACTCTCTCTAAGATGCAGTAATATGTGTCGCTTTGCTCAGTTTCTAAGATTATTGATTGGCTTTTATCATTTCAATTGTACTCTACTTTTAAACTTATTGTAAGACAAAAAGAGGCCACTTGACTTTTAATCATCTGTTCATTTCTATGTAAAAATGGAACTACCCACGAAGACTGTGATCCCCATTTGTAAGAAAGAGACAACTTCAAAATCACTTGAGAACCGGATTGGTAGACTCACTATTTGAATGGAAACACATTTGCGTTATGTGATGAAATAACTGCTCTATGCGTTGTACCTCATCGGAATTTGGGGCATTCAAGGCATTCGCCGTCCTCACTCTTTCCATCTGAACATCTTCATCTTCTCCTTCTGGCTCTTCTGGATTTTGACGTACATCACTGCTTCTTGGAGAAATTCTAGAGTCAAAACCATTCATTAATCATTGATTTCTGGCTCTCATCATTGTGTCAAAAAATTGCATATTAAAAATCTGTTGCTTGAGTAGACTGCATAATTAACAAACCCATCCTAATCTCCCTTCACAAGCCTCATTCCTGTAGAGCCTCCTGGCTGGTCTATAGAAATATGACTTTTTTCGGCCATGCTTCTCTGTCAGCTCTGGTCCCCTCTCCAGTCTGAAGGAAGTGGATCCCCCTTTTCTCTCTCTCTCTCCAATCTACTTTCTAAATAAACCATATTTTCTCACCTAAAATAAAGGAATATTACATTTTTCAATATCAGTGGTAACTTGGAACCTAATATCTGGAAAAGTGTTTTTATATCGTAGTTCCATGAAGTACTTGACAAATTATGAGCCTATCAAATTCATTGTCATACTTGTCTAAAGAAATATTAGAAGTAACCGTAATGATGCGATACCATAACTTTATGTCATTTCCTTGAATAGTTGTACAGTGTTCTGAAAATTTAGGAGGCGCCTTATTTAGTCAGTTGATCTTTAGAAAAGTGACCACTCCATATCTTACAAACATTATATCTTCTTAGGTTACAGATATCTATATCTCCACCTTAATAAAAAGTTTCACAATATGGACAGGAATTAAAATAGCTTTGGCACCAACGTGCTCCATTATTATGTTTTCATGGGGAAAACGGGACAGAATATTTGTGATCAGGACTGTCTCAGAAAATACAAGTTAGATGCTTGATCTCTCACTAAGCCTGGCTATTTCTTGGGAATATATGTCAGGTTAACTATTTCTCCCCATTCTAAGTCGGGTCTTCATGCCCAGAATATATCTATTCCAGTCTCTCTTCCCTCGAACTTCTCCCCCATACTGATCTTAGAAGATTTCTCAAAGGTCTGCTTTCATCTCGGCAGTCTCCCATTCAACTGTGTAACAGTACAAGATGAAACTGACATGGCATGAGAGACACAAAAGGAATGGGTGCCTATGGTTCCATCACTGGGCGGTGCCAAGTCTCAGCCTTTAAGTCCCATGAATAACGGAGCCAGTCTGAGATCTACCTGCCGAGCTTTGCACTAACACAGGAAAAGAACACAGATATTTCTGTCCTTGGCCTGTTGCTTAACCTTCTATTTCTTTTTCCTGGATGAGCAGCGTTCCTGCAACTGCCAGTTTCTTCAAATAGATTGTTCCTTGAAAGAAATCAGCCACGCTTAACTTTCCCCAGTGCTCCGCTGAGCTTAGTGTCCGATGGAGCCCTAAGACTCTGTGTTTCAGGTCTGCTTCTTCCACCAGGTCATAGTCTTCTTTGGCTTAGGTATCTAGATCTGTGCTATTTTTACTGGCACATGGTTCCTGCCCCAACCAATCCTAGCACATGGTACCTTCTTGTTCTATGCATGAAAAAACATTTTAAATATTGATCCACAAAATAAAATAATTCAATTTGATTTCTTCCAACCTAAAGAAAAGATCTTTTCTCATTGATATCTTTCCAAACTTCCATTCCAGACACCGAAGGATAAAAAGAAAAATGATAACGTGGAGAATAGGCTAGGAATAAAGAAAGAGATAGGCACAATTAGAAAGATGAAAAGATAATTATTTTAAAACAGATGAACTAGAAATAATAACTAGAAATAATTAGACTTCTATAAAAATACATTCAGTGAAATCATTACAAAAGTCCAACGACCTATCTGACAAATTACGAGCCTATCAAATTCATTTTCATACTTGTCTAAAGAAGTATTAGAAATAACTGTAATGATGTGATACCATAATTTTATGTCATTCCCTCTAATAGTTGTACAATATTCTGAAAATTTAGGAGGCACATTATTTAGTCAATTGATCTTTAGAATAAAGTGACCACTTCATATCTTACAAACATTATATCGTCTTAGGTTACAGATATCTATATCTCCAACTTAATAAAAAGTTTCACAGTGTGTACAGGAATTAAAATTAGTATAATGAAAACCACAATAATTTTAAAGAAGTCTGTTCTTACAATTAGGAATACCAGAAATGGCGATATGTTGCTTGATTCTTCATTATCGAAAGAATCTAAAAAAGACTGCAAAAGAAAAGACAATTGTTAAATAGAATTTTTTTTTGTTTTGTGCATTTTGTCCACATATGTGTGAATCGGCCCTAAACAGCCCTGCCACCATGTCCTTTGACTTTATCATGAGTTTCAGGTAAAATGTGTAGCGAGGGGCTCTCTTCTGTCCTCCCGAGGTCTATGAGCTTTAATTTGAAGCAATAGGATTTATCAGTTGCTAATCACGTGGCTAGAGAATCCTGAGGATTGGTACTAACCCCTCAGGCAGTGAGGGACCAGGGTTTCTTCTCACACAGAGCTTCCCACACTTTTCTGTGCTCACTGCTCCTCTTCGTGGGGCACCTTCTATCCCTTTCCCATTCCCAAAGATATACCCCTAACCTTTTTTCTTTTGCAGAAGCATAAGTATCAGTTAGCCAGAAAAAGGGGACTTTATTTATATCGGGTACTTCTTCAAAACCCTGAAATCTCAAAGATTATTGACATTTCATTTGCCTCCTTCTAAAGCCGAACATGCCCAAGACTGATTAAGGCCCCAAACAAGTAGAGGGGCTTCTCTATTTCCTACCACCCATTACCCTTCATCCCCGTGCATTAACCAGGACCAGATTTTCTATTCCAGGCCAGCTGGAGCGTATTGTCCTGTCTGGGAGAAAATCAACTGGATTCCATGAGGTAGAAATCTGCAAGCCTCATGCAAGTTCAACATACTGTACTAGTGTCCCAACACTGCGTAGTGCTTTCCAGTTGGTCGTGAGTTCCAGGACACTGTGACAGACAGTGGAGGTGGCGTTACTTACATGCAAAGATAAGAAAAAACAGCCAATCAATGTGGCAGGTGGTATTAAAAAGGTGGTGAAGAATTCTAGACCGGTTTCAAAGGTACCAATCATAAATCCAGCCAGAGAGAATACGATCACCTAAAGAAAATACAAATATGAATGTTAATCACTCTGAATTTTAATATAAGCTCCAAATTGAGATGACTCATCCAGAAGATATTACTAATTTTAACTCTAACCTCACAAACCAAATTGAAATCAGGATATATCCATTAACGTTTTATTTTAGTGACTTAGCCAAATTCCTTTAGCCTTGAGTTTCCTGAATGCAGTATCACTTGATAAATCTAGGATCCGATATACAGAATATTTCAATCAAAGAAAGGGAAAAAAATTGGTGTGCATTGTCTTTGGAGGGAAAATTCACAGTAGTAGATAAGCAGAAATAGGGAAAAATTGAAATTGGTATCTAACAGGAATAAAAAACAAGACTAAAAGAAGACTTTTGCCGACTATCAGTGGAGAAATATAAGCATTTAACAGCCTGGAATGGCTTAAGCAGAAGTACTAAAATACAAAATTCAGGTACCCCTGAAGTCCTCAGACTTTCTCTTCTAAAGCACTGCAAAGACCTCCTAAATGTTTTTATACTCTTAATCTCTCTGTCTTACAAACTATCATTTTTATGGCTGTTAAAGTCTTCTTCCTAAACATTTACCTCTGATCATATTTCTCTTCTGCAGTCTATGGAATAAATTCTTGAGCATATCATTTAAGGACAGCCAGGGTTCCAACCATTATTTTTGCTATGACTACGACCATGTTTATTGTGCACCTCATTTTCTGTCTATATCCACATGAGATTTTTACCAGTTCCTGGGATAAGCCTGGTCTTTCTCCCTTCTAGGCTTCCATTCATTTCTCCTTTTGTATTTATGCCCTCAGACTTCTCTATCTGTTGAAATCTTGCTTTTATAGGTTTTACCTTTTAAAACATCTGCTCCTATTTTCATAAATTAATCTCTCTCTTATCTGTTTTTCCTAGACCTCTTTATTACTCAGTTGTATAATTGACTTTTAAGATAGAAAATAACTCTATTATCTGTCTATAGATAATTTTTTTCTTATGACGCTTTTAATAAGTGCCTGTTTACTAATCTGTTTCTGCTTTGAGATCTATTTCAGGGTTGAGACTGTATATTTTATCTTTTCTCCCATTGCCAATCTTAACTTGCAGCACACTGCAGAAGTCAACCATTTTTATTGAACTGATCATTTACTTTTTTGCCATGCTAGAATTGCAGGAAATTAGAATAGATACTTATGAATTACACACTTTTTTTCTCTTAATTTAGTTGAAATAAATGTGGCTTTATGGAATTAAATCTCAGTAGAGTCTGGAGAAATCATTCCTAGTTTTAACCATGCTAGTGACAGAATGGATAGTCCTGTGCTTGTGGGGAGTCTTTGGGCTTATTTGTTGTTCGGTAAAAAAGATGATATAGATGGCATTCAGGTTTCTTTCTAGCTTAATATTTTATTGTTCCAGAAGAAATTTGGCTACTTTTAAAGAAATACAAGGATGGAAATAGGAAAAGAAAAAGGTGCAGATTTTGAAAAGGATGCGTCAGTAGGCAAATGTAAAATATTTTAGACTGTAATATTATCATTCAACCGAGGATAAAATTTAAAGTATCACTCAGAACTCTTTGTTAAATATATACAATAGATGTCTACAATAAACATACTTACAACATAGAAGCAAAATGACCAGATACCACTATTTTTTCTCCCCTTGCGAAAAATGAACGAAATCACATATGTCATGAAGATAAGGGAAAAGGAAAAACCAACAGCACATGGGATCTGAAATCAACAGGAATGTTAAGCTTAGTTACAGACAAATGCAATCTGGGAAAATATTTGGGATCCGAGACATTGCTACAGCACAGGATTTTATAGTTATTTAACTTATGACCATATACATATTAATGAAAAGTTTAAATTTTCAAATTTTCTGACTAAATCATACAATGATATTTGTTCTATAAATACTTTCACTTACTTGAACAATATAATTTAAAGCTGCAAATATAGTGTCTTGGAAGTTTAAAATGTAGTCCATTATATACATAAAAAGGAAGATCGAGAAATACAGGGGAACATCCACCAGTGCCTGCCCAAGCCAGTAAGCAGAAGGGAAGAGTCCCGAAATCCGCAGCTGGGACCAAGCTTTGTTCTGATGAGGAGACAGCAAAGAAACAAAGTGGTATTTTCGCTTTAAGTTTAAGGAAAGGTGGATTATGCAAGAAACTGTTCACGCAAAAATCTTTATTTGTAATCATTCTGGATTATGGCTATAAGTATTATTCACTTTAACAAGATTCTCAAGGCATTTGTTGACACTTTGTAAATTCATTTGGATTCATGAAGGGGTGTCTGTGAATGAATGTTTATAAAATGTCAGGTCAACATTGGAGTTTTCTTTTCATCCTTCCAAGTGTTCATGTTTCCAAAATATCATTTTCTTTGATTTCAACAATTTCTCCTTAATTAGCTTTTTCGAGGTATAATTTTCAAACAAGAAGTATCTGTATTAAATGTACAGTTGAATGAGCTTTGATGAATGCATGCATTCCTGTACCACAATGATAATTAAGGTACAAAACATCCCCAAAGTTTCCCATTCTCTTTTGCAGTCAAAAG
Organism: Tarsius wallacei; assembly: GCA_963574415.1. NCBI lineage: Eukaryota > Metazoa > Chordata > Mammalia > Primates > Tarsiidae > Tarsius > Tarsius wallacei. The sequence continues at coordinate 6,745 of CAUYQG010296657.1, forward strand.
TCTCTACTGCTGGTTACAAGCATCCACAAGCCTACCTTCTGTCACTATAGATTAGTTTTATCTTTCTAAGAATTTCATATAAATTAAAGCATTCAGTATGTACTCTTTTGTGATTGTCATCATTCCCTCGGTATAATGGTTCTGAGACTCATCTGTACTGATGCATCTATTAGTTGTTAATTCTTTTATATTGCTGAATAGTACTTCATTGATTGGTCATTTTAGCATTATTTGTTTTAGTTAATGTGTAGAACTATCACACTGAGATTATTTCCCTGATTACACAAGATATTAGTCATATTTTCATGGGAGTATTTTCATCTGTATATTTTCTTTAGGAGAATATTGGTTCAAATATTTTGTCCATTAAAAAAATAGGTTATTCTCTATTACTGAGGTACAAGAGTTCTTTACATCTTCTTGATGAAGATCTTTTTCAGACATATAAGTATGTCCACTCTAATGTTGAACTGACAATTTATAAAGATTCATTCAAAGACACTTTTTCATGGATTAATGTGTCTACAAACTACTTGACAATCTTGTTAAAATGAAGATACTGATTCAGTAGTTCTGAATATTTTTCTCCCAGCCTGTGGCTTGCTTCTTTCTTTCTTTCTTTCTTTCTTTTTTTTTTGACTTGGAGTCTCACTCTTTCACCCAGGCTGGAGTGCAGTGGCTGCTCCCGGCCACCACAAACTCGACCTGCTGGGGCTCAGGCCGTCCTTCCGCCTCAGCCTTCCAAGTAGCTGGAACCATAGGCATGTGCCACTGCACCCGGCTAATTTTTTGATTTCTTGTAGAGACAAGGTCTTGCCCAGTTGCCCAGGCTGGTCTCAAACCACTGGACTCAGGCAATCCTCTCGCTTCCACCTCTCAATGTGCTGGGATTACAGGTGTCAGCCACCATGCCAGGCTGCCTTTTTAGTTTCAAAGAGCAAACAATCTTAACTTTGATGATGTTCAAGTTATCTATGTTTTTAGTGGTATGGTTTTCTTCTGTCCCATCTAAAAATATCTGTCTACCATGAGATCTATGATTAATGTCAAATTAATTTCATGTATCATGTGAGGTGAATATTGAGAACATTTTTTAAAGACAGATATCAACTTGTTCTAGCACAATTTGTTGAAAAGTCTAACCTTACCCTCATTTATGTTTTGTGGCAGTTTTATCGAAAATCAATTGATGATATATGTGTGCGTTCTTTTCTGAAATGTCTATTCCATTTCATATACATATATATGACTATTTTTACTTAGTTCATTATATTCTTAATTACCGTAAGTTTCTAGTGAGCCTTAAAGTCAGAAGCATAAGTCTTCAAACTTTGATTTTCTTTTTCACATCTATCTAGCTATTCCAGGTTCTTTGCATATCCGTATACATTTTTAGAATAATTCTTTATCAACTACTTAGTTATATTTTCATTTATTAACTTGCTTTTATTTTTGTAACTTAGAATCTATACTTGAATTGGCTGCTCAATTAAACAGACATACGTATCCTTATAAAAAATCCTATAACTATATTACTTTCAGCTTCCAATTATAGAAAGTAGTGGAAGTTGCAATTGCTTGTTATTACCTTATAATCCTCAATGCTGCTCATGGCAATATAAGGTGAACAACTTGATGCTAAAGTCAGCCAAAACACGGTGTATCCTAGAAATGCAAATGAATCGTTCGGTATGTCCTAAAAATGCAAAGAATACAATGAACTGAATGAACAAATTCAAAGTTCATTTTCTTGGAATACATTGTTAAAATTTTAAACCGAGTTTACATGATTCTATGTTAGGTAATTTTAAACTGAGTTCATATAATTCTGTCTTAAGTCTCTTTTGAAGTCTCCAAACTCTTTCATTATCCTTCCAGTTTTGAAGCTTGACTTTTGGCTTTATACTCACATTTATAAGGACAGTGATTCAAAGCAGACGAATGAATTGATAACATTTGGAAAGTGATAAGAGCAAGACTGTCTTATTTTCTTGCCTTGTGATTCTAAAATGTATTCTGGTGTTTAAAAATAATGATAATTCACAGGTGATACGTTCAATTGTCAAATTCCTAGATGATCTTTAGTTATTTCAAATGTGACAATTTGACTCAAAAAATCATATCAGATATTTTAGAGTTGGGTGATGGTAAGTTAGCTTTTTAGGTATGCCATGAGACCAGATAAATATTGGGTGAGAATTCAAAAGTAGAAATGAAGGACTAGAAGGGAGAGTGAAAACACTGGAAAAAACCTTTCCCTTAGTTACACTTTCTGTTGTTCCAGTTTGTAATAATCTTTCAAGATAGAAAATTCACAAACTGTCTTCAAAGCCAGTCCCACATTTATTTTTATGATTCACAGAGCTATTGTTTGATTAAGCACATTACTGAAAAAAGTTCTAATCAGCTTTCTTCAGCTTGTTTATCAGAAAGACACTTGCTAACAACAGAATGGTGAGGTTAAAGCTGATTGTCAGAATGCTTCCAGAACACCCAGAGGGCTGTGTAGATTCATCCCTTAGTGGCAAATCTATTGACTTTAAGCAGTGCAGAAGCAAGGTCTCAAAACTGCAGACCTTAGGGACAATGAGTAGGTAAAGTCTAACAGAGAGTAAAATGAGTTGCTAAAGATATTGGTTAAAGTTAATATGTTGGGCACATGAATACAAAGTCAACCGAGGTGGTTGGTATGGGACTTACTCTAGTTAAGACAGGGTGATGTGATAGGTGAAGGTCCAAGGTAATTTGCTCAATTATTGTATCCTGCTCTCAGAAACTGGAAAGTTGAAAAGATCTTTACAGTCATATAAGGTTAATTAAACAAACCATAGCATGTATTCGAAAACGGAGTAACACTTGATGGGTGACTAAAACCTTTCATTTTAATGATTAAGTTTCTTGCACGACCTCAATAAAAGACATTTTTATTTCCTGAGCATGCAATGAGATATGGTGTGAGAAGGTAATTGAAATTTTCGCTGGAATATATAAAAATGATGATGGATTTGTGGTACATTTCATGTAAACATGAGTACACGATTATTAACCGCATACATTATCATAAAACCATAAAGTTGAGTAAGATGTAGATAACGTGATGACCTTAACTTTCACTTATGTATTTAACAATTTATGTATTTAGCAAATTCATGTAATTTAACAATTAAGTTATTTAGTGCTTATCATATTCTAGGCCTTTTCCTTGGTACAAGGTATTTATGTAATGTTAAAATACCCAAGCCCTGTGCTCTGAGAACTCTTTGATTGGGAGAAATATTTTTATAAAATAAAACAAAAAGGAATCATTACAAACTATGAACGATATTCTGGTTTCTAAACTTAAAAGGCTGTATATATTCCACTCATTTGGGCCTTTGTTTAGAAATAGGATGTTTCATGCTCCACAGGTGGAAAAAGATGGTTTGAAGGTCTAAGGCAGGCCAAGGGAATTAATAGTTTTGACAAGAACTTGGAGTAATTCTAATGGAGACAGTCTGCAGTTTTAGCCTGAACTTTTTCCTGAATTTCTTTTCTTGTAGCATTTCTAAACTTTATAACAAAGCCCACCCCTCCTTTCTCCCTCCCTCCCCTTCCTCTCTTTCCTCTTTCCTTCCTTCTTTCTTTCCCTCCTTCCTTCTCTCCTCCTTTCTTTAGTTTGTTCATTATTTTTGTGCTAGTCGTGATACTGACAATTTCACCTTTTGTTACTATACATTCTCTTTGAAAAACGTTTTGCTAGTTCTGGCTTTCATTTTTTAAAATGGAAACTCTTGCCGTGAGCTGGGATCATGCCACTATTCTCCATCCTGGACAACGGAGTAAACCTGCTCTCAAAAAAAAGTTGTAGCTCTGAAAGTGTATTGATTAGCATGAATCCAAAATTTCATTTATTATGCAGTGGTTTACTCAAGAAGAATAAGATTCTAGCATTTAAAGGGGTGACTTGGAAGATTATTGATGGAGGAGAATCAGGAATCACAAGTAGGATTACGTACTTACATTCATAAATGTGCTTCTGTCAGTTTGGATACGTGCTGAGGGTTTAAACATTCCAAGTAGTCCATTGCTAACAATATCCATAAGAACAGGGAAGCAATTCAATCTCTTGGCATTGCATGTTAATGTAAAGCTGTAATTCTAAAATATAACAAGCAAGATTACAAATTCTCAAAGAGCTTTGATTTTTTGGCAAATAAGTCAAAATGCAATTTTTTAACTTAAGTATCATGTTTTTAAAATGTTTTCAAATAATCAAAACAGGAACAAACATTAAAACACTGTGTAAGTCAAAGCAAACACTGTGTAAGTCAAACAAAAAATGTGTATGGTAAAACAGAATCACGTATCTGATTTTTAAGACAGGTGTTTTGCTTAAGGATGGAATCACATGGTATGTATTTATTGTTTAAGAGCAAAACAGAAATTTTAGAATATATGTATTATAAAATAATTGAGAGAAAATATGAATTTTTGGACGTAAATATTCACTTGACAATATGTATTCTATAGTGTGTATTTTGCTAATATACAATTTGTGTTGGTAGGCAATGATCAATATGTATTTAAATATTTATGCCAATGAATACAATTCACTAAGTGATAAAAATAGTATCTTTTTGTTTTTGTTTGTTTTTATTTCTTAAATTGAAGACCTGAGTATATTGACATTATATTGACTTTCCATAATTTGGTAAAAATTATTAAATAGAGAGAAGCTTACATTTTTATTACCAGACACTAGGATGGCTCCATTATAAGACAGGTCATCTGTGCCATTTCTAGTTCCAAATGCATCCACTTCCAACGCTATGTTCTGGTGTTCCACAGAATGTATGAAGTCATCGATGCTTCCCCCTAAGGTGTAGTTAAATACATTAGGTATCATGGAACTAAGAAACTAAGACTTAATGTCAAGTTGTGCAGTCAATGATCATTAATGTTGTTATGTGATATTTACAGTGATATGGACTGTCAGGGTATTTGTCCACATGATAGCATGTTGCTACTGTGAATTAAAAATTTATTTACCTTTCATGAGATTTACTTCATAATATATTTATTTGCTTAAGATTACTATTAGTGTAAAAGTTTTTTGGGGAGTGCCATATGGCTTTTGGAATCATTTTTTTAAATTATTTTTATTTTTTATACTGCAATGAATGACCATAACCCATAAGGTTTCAATGACACATATAATTTCTCCTGATTAACCACCAAATTTGCTAAAACTCATTTCACTACTGCTAGATTTTTATTAATTTTCAAAATGTTTTTTCATAAAGGAAGACAACTTGTAGAATGGCAATGTGAGGAGCTCTGCAGAACTTTTTCCCAGAAAAATGACCACAACTTAGAAAAATTCCTTAAAAGACAAGAAAATCTTTTGAAATTGTCCTAAGGGCAAACAGAAAGTGAAGAAACATTTATTTAAGAAAATCTATCAAATTTCAGCAAGAATACTGAAAAACTATGGCATTTGAGCTACAACCGGATACCTTCACTCCCCACTTCCCTCCGTCCCAGATCAACATAACGGAAGCTTACTCTGAAAAAACTCAAGGATTCTTCCTCTCCAAGCCCAGCTGAGGGCTATCTATCTTCCTGGGAGAGGCAATCTACCAACTTTTCTTAATCCTCCAGCTCCATGCTGCAGAAGCTCAATATTAGGCAAGAGTGGCTGAGAGATCTGGAGTTCTCTTCTTCTACCCATTATCTACTCTTAAGGTGGAAGTTCTATCCTAGGCACAAAAGTCCAGAATACTGGGGCCCAATCATCCTGGCCCCATCCTACTTGTAGGGCAGAGTCTCCATGACAAGAGAGTCTCCATGACAGAGAGGTAAGCTGAGAAAACAAGAGGCTGCTACTACTCCAGCTCAAGCACCCTGCTCATGAAACAGAGGCTCCACTCCAAGAGAATTAGGCCACTGCCTATGCTTCCATATCTTGGAGCAATAATGCACAGGTTTTCCTCAGGGATACCATAAGAACAGAGTGCTGAAACTCTTCCCAGAGAAACTACCTTTATCTGGAACAGAGTTTTGGGAAGTTCAAGCCTAAGAGTGCACTAAAAACCACGGCGATTTTGTTAGTAAACAAATTATGGAAGATTGGAACCCACGAGGCTAAACCATAAACCAGCTAAAAGTTTATCAGTGAGAGGTGGCAATACAGATAGTTAAGAAGAGCCCTTGTGGGGTCGGAACAAACCTCAATAACTGGCTCTAAAGACTTTCTCTCCCTACAAACAAGACCATATTTATAGTAGTGTCCCCTGTCTGTGATTTTACTTTCTGCAGTCTGAAAATATTAAATGGAAAACCTATAAATAAACAATGCACAAGTTTTAAATTGCACGCCATCCTGAGTAGCATGATAAGATCTCCCACCGTCCTGCTCCCTCCCTCCCAGGATGTGAATCACCCCTTTGTTTAGCATGTCCACCTTGATCATTAGTCTTTTAGGAGCTGTCTCAGGTATCAGATCAACTGTCATGGCAATCACAGTGCTGTATTCAAGTCACCCTTATGTTACTTAATACTGACCCCAAAGTGCAATAGTAGTGATGATGCTGACGATTAAATATGCCAGAGAGGAGCCATAAAGTGCTTCGGGTAAGTGAAAAAAAAATGAAAGTTCTTGATTTAAGGAAAGAAAAAAAAATCATATGCTGAGGTTGCTAAAATCTATGGTAAAAACAAATCTTCCCTTTGCAAAATTATGAAAATAAGAGGAAATTTATACTAATTTAGTTGCACCTTAAACTACAGAAGTTACAGCCACAATGACTGCATAAGTGCTTAGTTATAATGGAAAAAAGCATTAAACGTATGGGTGGGAGAAATGAATAGAAATGTGTTCCTCTTGACTGCAATCGGGTTTGGTATTATCCATGGTTTCATGCATCCACTGGGGGCCTTGGGATATATTCTCTGTGGATAAGAGGGAGCTACTGTAATTGGATCAGAATGTGGGGGGAATGTATGCTCATGGGCATTTTGAAAACAATAGGCCAATCAACCTCCAATTTGTGGAGACTAACATCTGAATGTGGTACCCTTAGAGCCACCTAGTTTACCAAAGACATCAGAGAAAAAGACAAAGAAAGTCTACCAAGCCCACTGCCATCTCAGGTCAACAGTGCACATGGCCAAGCTTATGCCCTCTGAAAAGCAGCACCAGAGTTGTATAAGGCAGGGGAAATAGAATCCACTAAAATAATCCGATCAAGTCACTAGACAAACAAGCAAATAATAAGAAGCCCCAAAGAAATTGAATATCATTATTTAGAGTGACTATAATGTATTATTTTCAATGTCTAGTTTTCAACTAAAAATTATAAGACATGCTAAAAAATACGAAAGTGTTACTCTCACACAGGAAAAAAAAAAGGCAACAGGTACTGCCTTTGAGAGGTTCATATAGCAAACTTAGAAAACAAAAACTTCAAAGCAGCTGTTATAAATATGCCTAAAAAACTAAAAAAAAAAACTGCTTAAAGAAGTAGAGGAAGGTATGATGACAGTGTCTTTTTAAATAGATAATGCTAATAAAGAAATGAAAAGACCGGGCTCTGCGGCTCAGCCTGTAATCTCGCGCCTTGAGAGGCTGAGGTGAGTGGATTGCCTGAGCCCACAGGTGCGAGACCCGTCGGGGCAACTTGGCGAGACCTCATCTCTACAATAAATCAAAAACTAGCCAGGCGTGTAGCGTGCGCCTGTAGTTCCAGCTACTCGGAAGGCTGAGGTGGAAGGATCGCCAGAACTCAGCAGGTTGACGCTGGGGTGGCCGTGAGCATGCCACTGCACTCCAGCCTGGGCGAAGGAGTGAGACTCTAACTCAAAAAAAAAAAAAAAAGAAAGAAATGAAAAATACTTTAAAAAGAACCAACTAGAAATTCTGGAGTTAAAAATTATGATAAATGAAATAAAAAATTCACTGAGAGAGCTCAACAGTAGATATGAATGGGCAAATGAAAGAAT
>CAUYQG010296658.1:0-16817 GCA_963574415.1 Tarsius wallacei
TTCTTTTTTATTTTTAATTTATTTATTTATTATAAAGATGTGGGGTACAGTTCAGGGTTAGGTATACAAACATTGATCATGCAGGTACCCTTGTTGATGAGGTATGCCCCTCCCTCCCCTAGCAGTTTCCCTCAACTGCCACTCCCTCCCACCCTCCCCTGACTGTTTTCCACTACTGCCAACCACTTTCTTATAGCATTATAATTGTTCAAGGTCACCTTATATGTGCTCCTGTTTTAAAGTGAGGCCTTCATTTTGAATGACGTAAGAATAGCCAAAACTGCCTTTGAGCTAAAAAGTATAGCTCTCCAGGTAGTCAGAATGTTACTGGAAAGATTGTAGTCATCATAACTTGGGATTCCATACCAATGTTAAGTTTCTCAAAAGTTTTCTCAAACAAACTTTATCTTGTGAAAAAAAACTCTGAGGTAGGTTATTCATTCAGCAATTCAGAGGTTATCATTTTTCATGTTTTATACAGATGAAGAAACTGAGGCATCGAGAGGTCCTGGTTGAGTCAGAATTCTAACTCCAGCCTCCTTCCTCTATCTGGAATTCTGGAAAGTGACCTGAAAGAGTTAATACCCCACAGCCCAAGCTTTCTGTCTTTTCAGAAAGAAAGGGTAACTGCCATTTATTGAGGGTTTAACATGTGCCAGGCACTGTTGTATATTTCACCCCCACAGTTGAGGCATATACCATTATCCCCATTTCACAGATAATGAAACTGAGCCTCTGAGAGGTTAAGTAACTTGCCAGATGACACACAGCCAGCAAATGGCAGAGTTGGATATTATGTGTTCAGGTGGAAGACTAGAATGCCTGCATCCCTGCTGGATTCAGCCCAGGTCTAAGGGAACCACAGAGCCTGTGTCTTAACCAATATACTATCAGGCCATTGACCGGGTTCTGGATTTTCTTATCAGTGTTTGAAGGTATAGGGTAAAAACTTGCTTCTGGAAATTGAGGCTTTGATACCAAACCTTAGTCTGAGTCTCCCACAGACACCATAGGCTGATGGCTGAACGTCTGGCAACTTTCCAAGGTGTTCTTCCTTTCAACTCCATCCCTAGATTAATTGAGAACTCATTTTGATGCCCCAACCATGGGCACGAGAGTTGGGGTTTGACCTGCTGTGTTTGTGATTGTTGCTCTGGCCAGCAGCTTGCAGGCTGTCATTCCAAGTGCTAAATTGCAGACCTGCCCTCTGAGAAATTGTTTTTGTCACCTGCTTTCCAAATAAGGAACTCTAAAGCCTTCGAGCAGCTAAAGCCTACTTCCCACCGCACCTGGAACGAGAGCATCTACACCCCAACACGTCCTCTAGGGCGGTGGTTCTCAGAGTGTGGTCCCTGGACCTGTAGCTTCAGCATCACTTGGGAACTTGTTAGAAATGCCCAGACCTCCTGCTTCAGGAACTCCAGGGCTAGAACCAGTCTTCCAGATGATTCTGATGCACACTGAAGTTTGAGAACCACTGCCCAAAACAAAGTACCTCCCAAATCTTTTCTCCTCAATAAAGTATACCCAGGAAATCTCTCTCATCATCTCATCCACTTTTGGGGGGCATGGTGGGGGGGAGGCTACCTGGTATTGCTGGTTTCAGAGAGCAGCCCCTGAAGTCCAGTGTCTGCTGGGCTGACAATGGATTCCCCGAGTCATTTTCAGGCTCAGACTTGTTTGGACAGCCAGTCAGCTGCAACTTCACTGTACCCTGTGCTGCCCGGCCACTCAGCATGTTGTCCATGTCCAAGCTGAGCTAATGGAAGCCACCTCCCTGGCCAGATGAACAGACTGATCCAACTGTCCCTGACTTTAGCTTCTCTTTCCTATTATAATAGGCAAAGAGTTTAGATTCTAAAGATGGAAGACAAATAAGGCTATCAGTATCACCAAGAACAAGACCACTAGGAATAGACATCATATTTGGGGGCAAATAGAGGACTAATAAGGAGAATTTTCTCTCTCTCTCTTTTTTTTTTTCTTGAGGAATTACTGTATATTGTTCTGAGGGGTCCTCAGCTCCTAAGTGACAGAGATGGGATTTGAACCCTGGCCTGATGGCATCACTGTGCCATGCTTTGAACCTAAGATAGGTTCATGGCCACTGGTTGTGCTATGCCAGTTCTGTCCGAGGCTTCAGGTGTCGAGGTTGCCTGCTCAGCAGGCTCACAAGTGGAAAAGCAGCTGCTGCTTGGCCTATTTTTGGATTAGACCCAAAGCTGGCGGTCTCTCACGGTTTCTCTCTCTTTTCACACTCCATTAAAGTGGCATTGCTCAGCCTTTCTTTTTTTTTTTTTTTTTCCATTTAAGTGACTTTGATTTTGGTAGAAGTGCTACATTGATGGAGCTGAGATTCAAGTCCCTGCCTTCCTCAGCCCGGCCACCTCACCCACAACACAACTTGGTGAAAGTCCACCCATTGGCCAGTGCCCATTCAGCCATACTGTCTGGTTCCCTGAGGATACCAGGAAAGTCCGCCTCCGTAGCGAAAGAGCAAAATAAGGAAGCAGCTGTGTTTCCTACCAGAAAGTACCCTACTGGCCACATGAAACATTCTCAATTAGAGCTCCCCCACACCCTTGCTTTAGAGAGTCTTTCTGAAGGATCAGGTAGAACCCAGGAGCTCCTTTCTTGCTACAGCTGAGCTGAGTTTCCACCTTCCTGTCTTGCTTTCATCTCATGAAGCTTTTCTTTCTGGCGCTGAATACCACATCCCCTAACTCCTTTCTCTTGGGCCCTGTCTACTCCTCCACTAGATGCTTAGCTTCCTGCTGTCTCTCTCTAGTTTCCAGTGGCAAATTCCTGTCCAACTCATGGGCCTCCGTCTTAAGTACCTGCCATGTTAGGTTATTCATTCATTCATTCATTCAATTTAGTGTACAATAGTTGAATACTTGTTTGACAGACCAGAGAGTGTGGGGGACAGTGACGTGTAAGAGAGGTAACCCAGCTAAGTTAAGGAGGATCCTGGCCTTTGAGGCAGGCTACCTGGATTTGAAACCCATCTCTACCTGACACTGAGTAAGTTATAAGACTTTAAAACAATACATATACATATATAAAAAATGTTAAAAATAGTCCCAGTACATAGTAAGTAGTTAATAAGTATTAGTTGCTTCTTTTTGTAGTTATATGACTGTATTCATTTTCTATTGCTGTATGACAAGTTACTACAACATAGTAACATAAAACAATAAATTTATGATCTCACAGTCTCTAGGGGTCAGAGATCTGGGCATGGAATGGCTGGATTCTCACCAGACTGAAGTGAAGAGGTGACAAAGCTGCAGTTCTCTGGAGCATGTGGCATGTGGCCCTCTTCCTAGCTCACTGGTTGTCAGCAGGATTTTTTTTTTTTTTTTCTTTTTTTTGTAGTTGTAAGCCCAAGGTTCCTTTTTCCTGCTGGCTTTTGGCCAGGAAGTACTCTCAGCTCCAGCTCCTGGAATCTAGTTCTTGCCATGTGGCCCCCATAGGCAGCTCCCAACATGGCTGTTTGCATTGTTCCAGATCCAGATGTGAAGGGCCACATGATTGGGTCAAGTCCATCCCAAAATTCTCCCTTTCAATTAATCCAAGGTCAACAGGTTAGTAACCTTAATTATTAAAATTCCCTTTTCCATAGAATGCAACATAATCCCAGGAGTGATATCATACCTTCTCACAGGTTCTGCCTTAAGGGGGAGAACAGACAGGGTGAGGGTCATGGAGGGCCATCTTATACTTCTGCCTACCACCATGGTCTTTGGCAGGAATGACTATACAGCAGGTCAGCCTGCAATTAGTTCCATGTAAATGACCAGAGCACTCCAGGAGTCACCTTTACATAATGAGAGACTCCTCATTAGTGAAGGATGTAGCTAAGTGACTGATTAGTTTTCTGTGGCTGCTACAACAAAATGCTACAAACTGGGGGACTTAAACATAAAAACTTATTCTGTCACAGTTATGGAGGCCAGAAGCCCAAGATCAAGGTGTTGACAGATCCCTGCTTCCTCCAAAGACTCTGGGGAGGAATTCTTCCTTGCCTTTTTCTGCCTTTTTGGTGGTTGCCAGCAGTCTTTGGTATTCTTTGGCATGTAGATGCATCGTCATTTCAATCTCTGCCTACATCTGTATATGGTATTCTTGCAGCACATCCTGCATCCAAACTTCTTCCTTCTTATGAAGATACCAGTTGTTGGATTAGCACCCATCCTGATCCACTGTGACCTCATCTTAACTTGATTGCATCTGCAAAGACCCTGTTCCCAAATAGGTCCCATTCACAGGTGCTGGGGGTTGGGACTTGAACATAGCTTTGGGAAGGATGTAATTCACTCCACCATGAGGATAACATCAGCCAAATCAGCGGCATTGGAAAGCTTGGCTTCCTTCCCTCCATTTAATGACTTTTCTCCGTGTGTCCCAGGTACCACGTCTGGACGAAAGGCCACGCACCCACAAATTTCGCCAAGTGGCGGACTGCCACCACGCCTTACCGGGTCGAGTGGGAGGCTGATTTTGAGCCGTATGTCGTTGTGAGACGTGACTGCCCTGAGTATGACCGGAGGTTTGTGGGCTTTGGCTGGAACAAGGTGGCTCATATCATGGAACTGGATGCGCAGGTGAGAAGAATGGAACATCTCCCTGTGCAGTGGGGTGTGGGGAGCAGAGGCCTAAGAGGGATCAAGATGTGTTCAGGGACCTAGACTGAGAATATGGCAGTCCTTGGGACTATTGATCACAAACCATTGCTCTTTCATCTACCCTTCAGTGAGAGTCAGGTTCCCGGCAAGGACCTAGGCAAATGTGACAAACCATTTCACCTAACCCAGTGATGAATACAAGCAAATGATGACCATTCACCATTTGGCCTTGGAGTTGCCTAATTAACACAAAGCCTCCATAGAATTCCATTTAAAGGATACAATGCATATCACTAAGATGTCCTGCCCATTGTGCCCTTCACAATGTATCTTTCCTTTAATCTTTTATCTTCTACCCTTTAACTAAAAGAGGATTGTTTTTAGACTGTTTTGTCATGACCCTGTGTATTCATTCAACTGACACTTACCAAGCACCTACTTCAAAAGAAATCTGCAGAATTCTAATAGGTGAAACCAGACGTTAGCAAACTTTTGTAAAGGACCAGATAGTAAATATTTTGGACTTTACAGGACCTGTGGGTCTCCTTTCAACTACTCAGTTCTGCCCTTGACGTTAAATCGTGGACAGTCTTTAAATGAGTGGGCGTGATTGTGTCTCAGTAAAACTTTATTTACATAACTGTGCAGTAGGCCAGACGACCTGTGTTAGACAAACAAATGCAAAGCTCTCTGGTTAAGTTAGAAGGATGCCTGGGTCCTCCTCCAGCCCTCTCTTTTTCCCTCTGTGTGCTCTTTTCTAAGGCGCCACCTCCTGGAGCACAGTGTTAATAATTCTCAACAAGAGCACTTGCAATTTAGTATTTAAGCAGTAGGTAGTGAGTGGATGGGATGGATCGAATACCCTAACTAGAATCTTTATTTAAAATTTGATGATGACGAAGTTATTTATACAGCAATAGAGTTTAGTGGAACCTGAAACACATGGGGATATTTTTGAATTTAGTAAAAAAAAAATCCATAGAGGAGATAGAGGGAGAGAGAGAGATAATCAGTGTTGGCCATTCATGGGCATCACCAGAACTTTCCAACACTTGCAGAATGTTTGAAAGCAGTCCAGGGAATTGAGAACCACTAGGGCTAAGAACTACTTATGTAGATAGTGCAGAATAGTGATCATGTTTAACAACAGAGAGCATGACCATTAGTATCCATGTTTCCACTCATACTGGGAGCGGGTAAAGTGCTGCTCCCAGGCAACAATGGCTAGTCTGCCTCAGCTTGTGCTTGAAAGAAGTGTCATATTCATGAACCCAGCAGTGCTGTGAGGTGAGCTGGTTCAAAGAACTGGTTAAATTTGCCAGTGCAAGCAGCAGACACCAGATCTTCTTGCTGTTGTCCTGCCCATGTGCCCTTCACAACATACCTTTCCTTTAACCTATCTACCTTTCTAAAAATAAATTTTCCAGCAGTGAGACCTGGGCTTTGTTTGTTTTAGGCAGTTTTGACAAAACTCTTGAAATGGTGTTGCATTTTCCCTTTCTCTGCCAATAGCACATGCCAAACATAATTTGAGCCTTTTCAGTGAGCTAAGGAAATTATGAGCACACACCTGACTGGTAGTACAGCCACAACTGTGGGAGCTAGTGGGATTGGTAGGGTTCCTTGTCTCCTTGTCCCTCTGGGAGATGTTCCAGACAGTTGCACTGGGAGGTCTGGCATTTTCTTTTTGTGGTTTTTCTCACTCATTCCTCACCAGCAACTGTTATTTCTTGCTGCTGTCAGTATTATTCTACCTATAACAGCTACCTTTTTCCATCCCAGTTTTTCCAATTGCTCATCTGCTTTGGACTGGAAAACTAGATGGCCAAAGCTTATCAACATCATATCCAAAAATCAGAGTAAATAGATCTGAGTGAAAGCTTAGGTTCGGGGTCCTCCTCTGAGCTACATAACCTAAATTGGTGTCACCTGTTTTGGTGTTCAGAGGCCTTTTCTTTTTGGCCTGAGTATCTTGCTGTTTTCTACCAGGTGAGGATACTGTCTGGTGGTGTGACTTGTGATAAGGACATATTAGGGAAGGGTTTGTTCTTGATGAGCTTCAGTCCAATAGAACATTTGTTTTTATTTTCATCTTTCATTCTTTTCTGTCTCCTCTTATACTAATCTGATGAGGCTGTCAAATCTCAAGTCCTATGAGGGATCCCATAAGCAGATGTCAGTTAATTGTGCAAGAGACTATCCCGTGGCTTGTGTTACCGTGGAGTGTCCACGAGGGTGTGAATTCACATGTATCAAGAACATTTTATAGCTGTGAGCTCTGCTCAGCACAGTCTCTACGTTATTGATTTCATCCTTCAAGATAGATACTATTACTTTCACTTAAGAGATGAAGACGCAAAGGGTCAGAGAAGCCAAGTATTTCATCCAAGGTCATGGAGACGGCAGCACTGAACTGTCACATCCCAAAGCTGTTGTGCTGTTTATGTGCTGCCCTGCTTGTTGGTGCCATTCTCCAGGTCATTCATTCACGAGTCATTCAGTCATTTACTCGTGCCTTCCCCATGCATTACAAGGGTTCCGGCAAGTTCTCACGCTGCTCTTGTCTTCTTCCAGGAATATGAATTCACTGTGCTGCCCAATGCCTATATGATCCACATGCCTCATGCCCCCAGCTTTGACATTACCAAGTTCCGTTCCAACAAGCAATACCGCATCTGTCTCAAAACCCTGAAGGAAGAGTTTCAGCAGGACATGTCGCGCCGCTATGGCTTTGCTGCCCTGAAATATCTCACGGCCGAGAACAACAGCTAGCACCAAGAAGCCCGCCGCTAGGGAGAGACATGCTGCAGGGGAAGAGCCACTCGCTGTCTGGGGCCCAGCCTTCAGATTTAAAACGGAGCCATGCCTTTTTGGTTTGTTTTTATTTGTCTTTAACCCAACGAAGCTGCCCTCACTACAGAGATCTTGGACAAGGATCCAGCCATCCTCTCTCTGCCCCATGACCCAGCATTCCCGGAGGGCGGAAAAACAGCCTGCCTAGACGAGTCCCTTCAAGAACGGGCCATCGAGGCATGAGAGGGAGTGAAGGCATTATCTCACCGCAAAGCCGCAAAACCAAGGCAGGGCTTTAGGATACTCCTGCTGCTTTTAATAATGGTGCTTCCCACCACAGCTGGGGAGAAGGGGAAGGCAGGGTGCTGGGGGTTAGTCATCCCAGGAAATAAAAGCAAAATTGTCTTTTCATTTAGAGGAAATGCTCTCCTCTGCCCTGCAGTGTAGCTGGATATTCAAAGGGAGGACAAACCAACGATGTGACCCAACCATTTGGGAAAACCCAAGGGGGATGTATTTGAAGAAAGGACCTGGAGGTGGGGTTGGATGGTTCCTTATCCTCAAAGTCACTCTTGTTTTTTTTTTTTATTTGTTTTTCCTTGGGGGATTTTGTTTGTTTGGTTTTGATCTGGCAATCCAAAATAGAAAGTCTGATCCTTTAAGGCTTAAAGGAAAATCAGCTGCCTCAACCAACGTTCCTCTCTCAGCAGTGGCCCAGCAAGGAGGACGAAAGTCTTCAACCACTATTTAAGTGTGGGCAGCTTCCTTCAGGATTATCACTGAGACTCCCATGATTTTGAATTCCCTGCTCTCCAGAATCCAGGGGCTATGATGGGGCTGTGGAATCACGGGGGCTGACTGTTTTACACCGGTCACATTTTCTATTGGCAGTGACTGACTCATGGGAAAGGGCTTTAAAGGAGCCATTTCAGTGCACACGAAAGGTACGAACCTCTCAGGCCTTTAGAAGAACTTTAATAATTCACGTGAGCCCAATTCAGAAGATTCACATGTCCATTTGGAGACCTCCAGGAAGAACGTGATTGGGTTCCTCTGTGTTCTTGCCTGCTTCACTGTGGATGGGAAGAGGTGACAACCTCAGTCTCCCTTTGGGACCTGTCCAAGGGTAGGCAGCCACCTTCACCTTTACGCAGATCGAGGAGACACTGGACTTTTTACCCGTTTTCTTTAATCTTCAATATTATTGTTGTGTTTACATTGATGAGAACAAGAGTTAATGCCCTACCCTCTGCTGGGCTGTTTGTATTGAGTTGCAATGTGACCAGCGAAAGCTGCATTCAATAAACGAAAGTACAGACTGTTTCTTCCCCACTCCCTTCCCACTCTTGCAAGAAGCTACCGAGACACACTCCAGCTTAGAGAGCAAAATCGCAGTTGATAAACAGCAACTTCACACTTTTGTCCTCCCATTCTATTTTTCTCATCATTTGTACTTGCATCTTTTTTTCTCCTTGCCAGAAGTTAGATCTCACTTTATCCTGCAACACTCAAACCATTTTCAGATTTCCCATGTAGCATCTGCTTCAACGCTGAAGCCAGATGTTTTATTATACCAGATGTGGGCTAGCGGGGTAAATCTTGGTCATCAGAAGTAAAGTGAACATCCCATCCAGAGACTTCGGGAGCCCCACAACAATCTGATTTGGGAGGTCACGCATTGTGTTATGGGCTCAAATGGATGTTTCATTGAGGTTTATACATAAATTAGGAAACTTACAATTAGTGCTAATCCTTGCATAGATATAAATAAGTTTATGTAAATGTGGATATATAGAAAGAGAACATATGTACATACAGCCTAGATACAGCATATATTATTACAAAAGTAACATATGTAAAAAATAGAGCATTACAAAAAGTCTTCAAAATACGTGTTAAAGTCCAGTTCCTTCAGTGGTATACTGGGCCAGCTCCTACATGCTACCAATAACTAATTATCCACATCCCTTTCCAATTCCCATGCTCAGTGATCCCTCCCTTCCCATTCCATTGAGCCAGTTGTTAAATGCTTACCAGCAGTACACCACTGCCTTTTTCTCTCCCCTATCACACACACACACACAAATTTTTCTCCTTTCCCTAGAGAGGACCACTGTTAGTAGATGTACACATATTGATACAGTTTTTTAAGTAATCATTACCAGCTACTGCTGGTAGCACTGGTTCCTCAGTGTTAAGCATCAATTTTTAATTCCCTAAAGCCTTTTATTTTTTAAATTTTTCTTGGCCCCGGAATCATATCCAGCCACCTTGCTTTCACTTGCATTTTAATGAGCATAGCTGGTGACCATATAATTTGTCAGACAAACTGGGTCACTTCTGAGAAAGAAAGAAGGTGCTAATTACTTTGAGACAATGGGTAGAAACCGGAAGATGATGTAGCTTCATGTACTCTGAATTTATTAAAGCCAGAAACTGACACTCCACTAGGAGAATATCCTATTTCCCCAAAGACAGGTGCTGACACAATAAGCCAATCTCTCTTTAGGCTGGAGTTTAGACATTGGCTCATGTCCAAGTTCAACACAGGCTGCCAAACCAGTGGAGGCTGAGGTCCACGCAGCCAACAGCAAGAATTCCCAGAGCTCACACTGGGACCAGCGGTTCACTCACTGCCAGCCCCAGCACTTGTGTGAGGAGTGTAGCCATTTGGGTGGAGGTAACTGCAAAGGATATTGATTCCTTCATATCAATTCCCAGGGGTAAAAAAAAGTTTTTAAATGGAGCACACTGATGTTTTTGATACTTAAATAATAATACCATGTTGGCTTTCACTGGAGAAGAAGGACAGGGTTCTCTCCTTTGCCCCCCCTACCCCAATATTCAGTGTACAGGAGGAACTAAGACGTGTTGAATACCTACCACTTTGTGCAAGAGTTTTCTGCATGCATTAACTCATTGAACCCTTGGAGCAAAACTGCAAAGTGGATATGGCTGTTTATAGATGAGGAAACAGTTCTGGGAAATTAACTTTTGCAACTTCCCATGGTTAATATATGGTAGAACCAGAATTTAAACCCAATCCTATTTGCTTGAATCCAATGTCACATAACCTGTAATGCTACTCTCTTCCCCCAATAAGGAAGCTGGCAGATATGAGGTTTTGAACCTAGATAGGAAGATTATTGGATTTCTAGTCTTCTTCCTTCAACACCCATCTAATAACACACATAATCCAGACAGCAGTCCCTCCTGGATACTGCAAATCTTGCTAATTCTTAAGAGCTTCCTGAAAATTCCTTTGAAATAGACCTGGGCACTCTATGATCACATTCAGACTGCTGGACTCAACTTTAGGGCATAGTCATTGATTCCCTGAATACCTCTCCTAGGTTTTTTCTTAGATTACATGGCCATAGGCAGAGTCACTAAGTTTTTAAGCTCCCCCTTGGACCCTGACTCAGCATGCTGCTTCAAAGTGCTGCTTCAAAGTGATCTCTCCAAACGTGTTGAGCTGATTTACGGAGCGTATATTTGCTGAGTTAACTAATAGCTTCTTTGTGCCGCATCATGAAAGGACAGACCCTACTTTAATTCTGTTCCTTTCAAAGGCTCTACTGTCTTTGAGTTGAGGCTTCACTTGTGGTCACCAGGCCTTTGGGAGCTCTGTGTTAGTGAAGGAAACGTTATTAAAATCCCCTCTCAGATACAGCTCCTGCACACTCTTGGTAAAGCTAACGATAACTACAATTTATTGAACCAAGACTCCATAGTAGTTGGCACTGATGTATCCTCATAACGTTATAATATAAGGAAGGTATTATCCATATTATGAAGCTAATAGAACTAGCTCCCAGAGAGATGACATGATTTGCCTAAGAGCACACAGGTTGATAATGGAGGGACCAGAATTTGAGCCAAAATCTGGCTGGCTTCAAAAACCCATGTTTTGGGCTTCTAAAGTCATATCTTTATGTAGTTCATATGCTTTTTTTCCCTAATTTCTTTTAATCTTAAGGGTTTATTTTCTATTTTAATGCCATTAAAGTTTGTGAAATGGCAGTTATCAGCCATATGCATTCTAAGAGGTTTCAGAGCCATAGAATCTGATGCCAAGAGTATCAGGGTCTTCATTTTCATTCATTTCACAAAACTGTCCTTCCTAAGTATCCTTTAACATCAAGGAATGACTGGTGATATCTGAAAGGAGGTAATGGGGGCACCACAATGATTCAGGGATTCTGATTGTATTTAATGGATTTGACCATTGGTTGGTTCCAACACACTCAGATAGTCTTGAGAGAGAGAATGTCTCCTGGAAAGAGAGAATGCTGGTCAGTTCTGGGCAAGTATTTCCCAAGGCGTGGTACCAAGACCATCTGATCAGTGAGGCCAGGATGATGTCATGAAATGATTGACAGGCCTCACTCAGAGCAAAACTTCGGCGATTCGTGGGTAAGTCATACCTCAGTGGTGCTGAAGGAAGAAAATAGGGGCTGCAGTGACATCAGTAATGTCACTGCATTCTTTGCCATTTCTTTCTAAATTCCACAAATGTTCTCTTGAGCATTTACTCCGATGGGCCCTATGACTACAACAGTGGTTCTTTTACAGTGTACTTTCATGTAATGTGCAGTTAACTAGATAGCAGAAGGGTAAACATAATGCTGTGGCCAGTTTCATCTTATTGCAGTCACATAAATAATTTTACTTTATTTGTATTTTTATTCCTGCAACTCTTCTGTAAGTTTTCAAACTTACAGAAAAATTGCAAGGATAAAACAAATAACTTTTGTTTATATACCATTTAGCTCGATTTTTTGCCGTATATGTTTCATAGGTTTCTATTTTTTTCTGAGACATTTGAGAGTGGATTGAAGATGCCATGCCCTTTAAATAATTTAATATATATTTCTTAAAAGCTTGACATTCTCTTCTATAACCAAAGCACAAGGATCAAATTCAGAACTTTAACACATGGTCATACCTTCAAAGTTCGCAACTTGTCCTAACAATGCCTTTCTAATGCCTAATGATATTTCTCTAGCGGAAACCCTCACTCTCAGCCCAGCCCACCCCACCCCAGTTCCGGGATCCAGTCTAGGATCACATTTGGCATTTAGTGGTCTCTAGTGTCTAATAGGGAACAATTTCGTGGTCTTGCTTTGTGTTTCGTGACAATGATATTTTTGAAGAATACAGACCAGCTAGTTTGGTGTTTCGAATGAAAAATAGGCACACACAGGGCAATGCATATTATGTATGCATACATAACTTTTTTAGTTCGTCAATATCATACAGCGTATTATGTGATGAATTTTATGGCAGATGATGCAAGAGAAGCCAGATTCAAAAGGTTCACCATCAAGGTGTGCACACAGCTGAGAAGATCCAGTAGTTGGGGCCCTACGGCAGTGTGGACTATGGTATGATGTGTCACTAACTTAGTTGCCCTATCACCAGACAATTAAAATGGTTATTTTCTATCTATTTTAAAATCTCATAGCAACTATTGAGATATAGTCATAAATTGAAATGCTTTGTATGTTAGGGTGGATGTTTATCACGTGTTGATATAAATGTGAACCTTTATCACTTCTGTAAGTTTCTGATCTACAAGGAAAAATGATAAATCAAACAGCAATGTAAGAATTCTGGACTTCCCCCAACTTCCTTCTGGATGGGCCCATGTCAACGAGTTCATGAATATTTCAACTTTGACTCTTCACCCTCCCCAAAGATTATCTAATACTTAGATCTGAGTGACTTGGTTTCTTTCTCCCATGAATATTAAGATCTGTATTAAATATTCAGATTGTGAGAAGATCAGAAACATCTTCCACATAGGTGAGAGCAAACCACCTCACCCTACTAGTTTGCCCCTAAAGTGGGGGAACAGAAAGGCCTCTTTATGTACACTGGGCTGACACTCAAAAATCTCTCAGAAATGCCACAGGTGCTGTGTCATACACCAGGCTAGTCACTCCCAGACCCACAGGTCCCTGGACAACCTATGTCAGTGATGGGCTCTTATTCAACCACTCTGGGCTTCTTTTCTAGTCTAGTGCATCCTGTAGTAAACAAAAGACAATTCTGAGCTTCGCAGTTTCATTAGCTCTAGTTATTTGAACATGACCCATGTCGAATCCACCACCCATGTCAAAAATTGATGGAAGGCTCTTATTTAATCCTGTCCTCTGACAAAAGATCTGCTTTGAACATTCTAACATTGTTCACAATTACCATTTAGAGAGAGCGCTTATGTGCTGGTGTGCTAAATTTGTTGCTTCGATAGCTTAGAGGAATCCCATGAGGGAAGGAAATATTACTATTATTAGACGAGGAAATTGAGGCTCAGTGAGATTAAAGAATTGGTGGAGCCACAAATCAAACTTTTCTTTTTTCTGACTCCAAGACTGTTCTCTACAGCTTGGGTAAATGGAAGTGAAGTGAGTGTGGGTTAGAAGGTCACTGAGCTTGGAGCAAATCCGCAGACAGAAGCCTGTCTGCTGGTCTCACATGTGTCTCCAGGCCCATCTGCCTCCCTCCTGTGGAGTCCAAGCCCTGCTGTTCTGCTTGCTGCTCGGCAGTCATGTGCCACTCCACGTAACACGGGCAAGGATGAGTCCAGGAATGGGGAGGAGGAGATAGGAACAAACATTGACTGAACAATATACATTTTCTTATTTAATCAGCATTAGCAAGTATGATGTAGGCATTGTCTCCATTTTACATGTAAGGAAAAGAAGCCCAGAGTGGTTGAATAAGAGCCCTGAAAATCACACTGAAGCCCATGTTTTCAACTGTCTGGACAGTTTCTCAGGGATTCAGACAGACACAAGATTATAGAATCTTTGCCTTTGAAAGGACCTTCATAGAATAGGCCCAGTCCCTGGGGAATTTATTTTTTCTTGGTCTACACCAGTGCTTCTCCTGCTTTAATTGTGCCTATGAATCGTGTGAGGGCCTCATAGAAGGCTGACTCCGTTGGTGCAGTTCAAGATTCTGCATTTCTAGCAAACCCCTGTGTGGTGCAGAGGCTGCTGGGCCAAGCACCACACGTAATATGGCCTCATCCTACCTTTAAGAATCAGTGTAATTCCAAACATTTGTGGAGTCCTGACCATACATCTGGCACTTATCACTGGATATTGTGGAAAACTCCAATTTAAGCAAGTGATGGGTTCATTTTTAAAAAACATCTGCAGGGGTTTAGCAGCTGTGCCAACTGATCATTATCCAAAAATGAGTAAGACACAGTCCTCCACTTCACAGAACCCCAGTACTATGGGGAAGACAGACAGGTGTGAAGAGTGACATTCCAGAGGAGCCTAAGATGTGAAGGAAGGGAGAAGCGTGCACAGTCTAGGCTGGGGATCACGAAGGCTTCCAAGACAAATGACACCTATTAAAGAAAAAATTATCCTGAAGCTTGTTAAAACAGTAAATGAGACTTTACTTGGGACTATTGCAATAGATGTCAAGGCCATCACAACAGGGGAGAACAACCGGATTTACTTTGATACAGCAAAGACAGCTGGGGATTTATAGCCAATAAGTAGAGGGAGGGGTCAGTGGAAGCAATTACTAAGAGCAGATATCAAGGATTGATGCCAAACTGACCTAGCAGGATTCTTGCTGAAAGCAGGCCAAGGACTTAGACTCCAAAGGTGGGGGATAAAGAATTCGATCATAGTTGGATGCAGTGACTCATGCCTGTAATCCCAGCACTTTGGGAGGCTGAGGCAGGAGAATTGCTTGAGTCCAGGAGTTTAAAAACAGCCCGGGCAACATAGTGAGACCTCATCTCTGCAAAAAAAAAAAAAAAAAAAATTATTAGCCAGGCATACTGGTGCACACCTGTAGTCCCAGTTACTCAGGAGGTTGAGGCATAAGGATCGCCTGAGCCCAGAAGGCCAAGGATGTGGCAATCCATAATTGTGCCACTGCACTCCAGCCTGGGCAACAGAGTGAGACTCTGTCTCAGAAAATTTAAAAAAAAAAAAAAAAGAACTTGATCAGATATCATAGGGAGGGATTGTCTCTAAATGAACTTAGCAGGGTTCTTACTAAAACAAAACTCAGCAGGCTGAAGACAGGATTCCAGAGGAAGTTCTCCTCGAAAAGCAGGCTCAGAGGAATCTGTCTAATATTTGATCAAGCAGAGAGTCTTTGTCACACCTGAAGGAAAATAGTCATTGGCCTGAAGAACAAGATGACAAACCTCATTTAAGTTGCCCACCCAGTGATGGGGAGACCTGAAACTGCCTTGTTTTTCCTACCCCTGATTTTGGCCTGATTTCCCAGGATGGGTTAGGATGGAACTTTTATCCCGTGGACTCCAGGAGCCTTTACCTTCCGGGTTAAATTTAGTCTGGGAATTTAGAACTGTCCCTCTCACTTTGAATAAGACACATCTCTCTGCAGCACGGTTTACATGTCTGTAGAATGAGGCAGTTGATCTGTGCTCGTGAACACACATTCAGTTTTGTTTTCAATTTGATAACAATATTTGGAAGCACTCAGATTGTGCTTGTTGTGCCTCAGTCTGAGTTCTAAGTGTTCTGCATTTATAAGTTCAATAAGAAGTTAGTTCAAGTAGTCACCTCAGGTACTATTACTAGACCCGTTTTACAGTAGGACAAATTGAGGCACAGAGAGTTTATGTAATTTGCCCAAGGTCATGCAGTTAGTAACAAAACTGGGATTTGAACCTAGATAGCTTGGCCCCAGAGTTTACATTCATAATCACTATGCTGTACTGCTTCCTTGATAGGAGATGAAATGGCAATTAGAACAGATCCTTCATAGTGCATTTAACCTCCTTGGGCAGTATATTCGTTTTCCACTGCTGTATAACAAATGACCACAAACGAGATATCTAAAGCAACTTGCATTTAGTTTCTCATAGTTTCTGTTGATCAAGAGTCCAGGCATCAGTTACCTGGGACCTCTGATCAGGGTCTCACAAGGCTGCAATCAAGGTGTCAGTCATGCTGTGGTTCTCCTCCAAGCTTTAAAGTCCTTAACGTTCACTGGTTATCGGAAGAATTCAGTTCCTTGCGGTTGTAGGACTGAAAGCCATGCTCTCTAACTGGCCATTGACCCGGGACAATTCTCAACTCCTGAAGGATACACACCGTTTCTGTCAAGTGTTTTTTCTGCCACATACCGCTCTTGTGTTCAAAGCCAGCAGGTTAACTTCTCCCAGCAGCCTGCTGAGACTGAGTCTTCTTTTTTTTTTTTTTTTTGAGTTGGAGTCTCACTCTGTCACCCAGACTGGAGTGCAGTGGCCGCTCCCGGCCACTGCAGCCTTGACCTGCTGGGCTCCAGTGGGCTCCCTCTGCTTCAGCCTTCCAAGTGGCTGGAACTACAGGCGCGCACTACCACACCCCGCTAATTTTTGATTTATTGTAGAGATAAGGTCTTGCCAAG
>CAUYQG010296662.1:0-19067 GCA_963574415.1 Tarsius wallacei
GCGCGCCTGTAGTTCCAGCTACTTGGAAGGCTGAGGCGGAAGGATCGCCGGAGCCCAGCGGGTCGAGGCTGCGGTGGCCGGGAGCGGCCGCTGCACTCCAGTCTGGGCGACAGAGTGAGACTCCAACTCAAAAAAAAAAAAGTCAACTGAGTTCAAACGTTCATCACATCTGCAGAAAACCTCATGGCCACATCTAAACCAATGGGATCAAACTAAGATTTAACCATACACCTGCGCAACTTAGCCTAGCCAGGTTGACACCTACAATTAACCATCAATGGGTACCATGAGTTTTTCTTCCCTGCTTTAGAAATTCCATCTCATCCAATCTGCTGTACCTTCATGAAACCCTTCAAACAACGCTTACAACATCCACCCAACAGGTTCTCGATGACACCGCCTATTAATGAAATATGGAATTAATAAAGTGATGTTTGATCATAGAACTTAGAAGCCTGAGGACTTTCATCGTTCAATCGGACATTTCCTTGAGGGCCAAAGAAATGTCCAGTTCACCTCTGGTTTACTTCCAATTTTCTGAGAGGCCTCCCATGAGCAGCTTTCAAAGTGGAAAGCATCCTTCCCAGCAACAGAGACAAGGGAAGTGGAAGAAAAATTGAAAGAAAAGGTGGTCTAGGCACAGTGGCTCACGCCTATAAATTCCGACATTTTGGAAGGCTGAAGTGGGCAGATTGCTTGTGCCCAGGAATTCAAGACCAGCCTGGACAGCATAGAGAGACCTCATCTCTACAAAAAAAAAAAATTAGCGAGGCAAGGTGGCCCATGCCCACAACCCCAGCTAGTCGGGAGGCTGAGGCAGGAGAACCACCCAAACTCAGGAGTTGGAGACTTTGGTGAGCCGTGATCATACCACTGCACTCCAACCAGCCTGGGTGACAGAGTGAGACCCTGGCAGAAAGGAAGAAAAGAAGAAAGAAAGAGAGAGAGAGAAGTCAATATATAAAAGGCATTAATGGTTTAATATGCCAAAATAAATTGATTTTCCCTTAGAAGCCAAAAGGCAACAGTTAGACTAAATAGGCCTTCTCTTGCTTACGGCTTATGTACGTGGTAATGTATAGATGCAATAAGAGTTAATTGGTTTTATTGGGACTGCACGGAAGAAAAAAATTGCAGAATCCAATTGCTGCCACTAATTAGAATTTCTGAGAGCACCATTGTGAAAAACGATTACCAACTTCCTCAGTCACTTTCTAGTCTTCTTGATCAAATTTATGCCCCTAGCCTCTCCAGTTAGTTCCCTAATACACCCTTCCATCACATCTGTATAATTAGTGCGCCCTCTGGATAACTGCAAATCCCAGCCCGGCTAACCACGAGCTGGGAGCCAGAGAGAGCATGAGTGTCCCTGCTTCCGTTGCCTTTTGTCTCCCCACTAGACAAGTGGCCTCAAGTCTCATGTTCTCCAAGAGATTTCTCAAACCCTGGGGACCACATGGCCCTCACATGTTTTGGCCCTCAGAACCCTCCATCCATAGCACCATTTGGCTTTCATATGAGGGAAGATCCAAGAAATCAGGAATTTATTTATTTAAAAAGTGTACATTTATTCTTACATGTTTAAACTTTAGTCACCTTGAAAGTACTCTTTGTTTGTGGCCAAACACCTATGGAGACACTCTTTCCACTGCTCAAAACGGTTTTTGAACTCGTCCATTTTGATGCCTTTTAGTGCTTCTGCTGTTTTTTGTTTCACTTCTTCCACATTGGCAAAACATTTCTCTTTGAGGACTTTTTTCATCGAGGAAACAAAAAAAAAGTCGCTGGGGTGAGATCAGGTGAATAGGGAGGGTGGGGCATAAGAGTCATGTTTTTGGCCAAAAATAGCTGAACACTAAGTGTAGTGTGAGCAGGTGCACTCATAAATTATCCATCATAAAATGGGCAAATGCGCTAAGAGAATCTCCGGAAAAAAATTCACTGAAGCCGAACACAGCCTCTCACAGCAAAGCTAGCTGGTACACTGATGTTGATGGGTTCCTAGAACACTCACCTAGCAGGGGAAGCCTGTACTACAAGGGGCCGCCCTCCAAAAGACAACTCCAGTTTTGTGTCATTTAGTACGTTGTGACAGATACCTTGTCTCTGCATCAGAATTGCACATTTTTAGCCTAACGGCCATATGTCACATTCTATTATTTCAGCCAACAAGTGCTCCTAAAATGATGCTCCCTTAGAGTGACATCTGCCAAGTTCTAAAAGGCATCCTAACAAGAGTAATTTTGCAGATACCTGGAACAGCACTTTTACCTATATTTTTATCTTATTGGATTGTCCGGACACTCCTGCAAGGTAAGTGGATTTCGCATTTTATCAGTGGCAAAACTGAGGTCCCTGGTTACACAGACTAAGGCACCCCCACTGGGCTTGACCTTCAGCTCTGACCTTCAGAACCCACACTCTGCGCCCTTTCACAGAAGCAGTGAGCGCTCACATCCCCTCCGCACTCCGGGTGTGTGGCAGACTCCGTGGCCCGCAGCTAACCTCCCAAGCCCACAACTCCTATTGCATTTTGCAGAATCGGAAGTAGCCAGACATTGACCAAGACGTGCCTCTGGCATCCCCAGTCTCTCCCTTCTCCACCCTTCCGCCTTCCCATCCTGCTCTCCTTACCCTTCTAGGGAAGGGGCGTTTGTCATTTGTCACCTTACTCCACTACTTCAATGAGCTCATTGTCTCATCTGCATCTTAAGTGGTTTCTAATTGTAAAATTTAAAACTTGGATCTGTTAAAAATTCAGTCACTCAAAAGTAGGCAGTGAAATTTTGATGGAGGGTGTCAGTTGGTGAGTGGGGGGTAAGAATGGCAGGGCAGAGCCCAGGCTCCCCGGGGGCTTCTCATGGGCCCACCTGCCCTCTCCTAGTCCCCTGCACATTCCTCTGCCCTGCTCCTCCAGCTACAAATAGACTCGGCAAAGTTGCACAGCCCAATCAGTCTTGCCTCTCTCTGCAGCTTTTTTTTTTTTCTTGTTTTGAGTTGAAGTCTCACTCTGTTGCCCAGGCTGGAGTGCAATGGCACAATCACCACTCAGACAGCCTCAACCTGCTGGGCTCAGGTGATCTTTCTGCCTCAGCCTTCCAAGTAGCTGGAACAACAGGCGCACGCCACCACAACCAGCTAATTTTTTTGATTTATTGTAGAGATGAGGTCTCACCAAGTTGCCTAGGTTGGTCTCAAACCGCTGGGCTCAAGCAATCCTCTCACCTCTGCTTCCAAAAGTGCTGGGATTACAGGTGTGAGCCACCGCACCTGGCTCTGCAGCTCTTTGAATGACCACCTGCAGTCAGTCCCGGGAGCACATGGCTCTGTCCCTCACCCTCACCCCTGTCAGCCTTTCTTCCAGTCTGATCCTAATGAGAGCGCCTCAGCCATCAGACCGACAGCCTTTCTGGATTTAACCAGGGGTCAGACTTGCCTAGAATTATCAAGCACTTTAGTATCAAGCCCGAGGGACTGTGGGTCTCCCTCTTCCTTCCTTCCTTCCTTCTCCCTCTAGTCCAGTGTCTCAAACTTTAATATGCACACGAATCACCCTGAAGCCTGTTATAATGGGGAGCTGGATTCAGTAGGACTGGTGGAGCCTGAGAGGCCACATTTTCTAGTAAATTCCTGGGAGATGTCAATGCTGTGTGTCCACAAAGCACACCCTGAGCAGTAAGGTTCCAGTCTTCTGTGGACAACCACGCTGAGTCAACCTTTTTATGATGACATTGGGCCTCAGAACCAATGTCTTTTTGCTTCTATTCCTCCCCATCTTTCAACAGCCTATGCTGCTGGAACCAACAGAAAAGCTGAAACATCAAGCATGTGCGACACTGATCTTAAACTGCTTTGACACAAGCACAACACAGACACGGGTCAAGCCCAGCAGATGCCAGCCACAAGCCACCGGCCCTGACAGGGAGGGATGCCTCAACACCGGACTCGGCCATGGACGTGTGCTGTTGCAGGTTGAACCGTGTCCCCCAAAAAGTTGTGTTGAAGTCCTAAGCCCCACACTGGAGGGTGTCATCTTATTTGGAAACAGGACCTAAGTTAAAGGATGAGGTCATACTGGGGCAGGCTGGGCCCTTCATCCAATGTGACAGGTGTCTCTATAAGAAGGGGAGAAGCGACACAAAGAGGAGAAGGCCACATGACGACAGGAGCACAGGATGGCCACGTGACCGGAGGGAGAGGTGGGCGCAGTGCAGCTGCAATCAAGGAATGCCAAGGACTACCAGCAACACGGAAGCCTGGAGGGTACTGGCCCTGCTGGTATCTTGACCTCAGACTTTTGGCCTCCAGAACTGTGAAGGAATACATTTATAATGTTTTAAGCCCCAGTTTGTGGCAGATTTTACAGCCACTCTGGGAACTAATAAGAGTGCTTTGCATAGTTTTTTGTTTTTTGGTTGTTTTTTTTTTTGAGTTGGAGTCTCACTCTGTCACCCAGACTGGAGTGCAGTGGCCGCTCCCGGCCACCGCAGCCTTGACCCGCTGGGCTCCGGCGATCCTTCGCCTCAGCCTTCCAAGTAGCTGGAACTACAGGCGCGCGCTACCATGCCCGGCTGATTTTTTGATTTATTGTAGAGATGAGGTCTCGCCAAGTTGCCCAGGCAGGTCTCTAACCTGTGGGCTCAGGCAATCCACTTACCTCAGCCTCCCAAGGCGCAGGATTACAGGCTGAGCCACCGAACCCGGCTAGTTTTGTTTTAAATAGCAGTCCCAGGGAGGGACAGGGAAGGAGATTGGTTCTATAAGGTTAAAATGGAAGATTCTTCCAGTTATTTCTATCTCCTCATTCCTACTCTCAAAGGGCCGGAGAAGACAGAACTGTCTGTGTTCCTAGGAAGTTAATATCCAGCGGTGAACATCGTCCAGGGAAGCATTGTTCCCTTGCATTAAAATCAAAAAAGAATGAAATCATGTCCCTTGCAGCAATATGAATGGAGCTGGAGACCATCATCCTAATTGCACTGACTCAGAAACAGAACCAAATACCGCATGCTCTCACTCATATCTGGGAGCTAAATGGTCACAAAGATGGAAATAATAGACACTGGGGATACCAATAAGAGAGGGAGGGGGGAAGGGCGTCTAATGTCCAGAATCTACCTACAGGGCACAATGTTCACTATCTAGGGAAGAGGCCACCTGAGACCCAATCCCCACCACTACACAACATGTCCAGGTAGCAAATACGCGTGTGTACTCCCTGAATCTAAAAGAAAAAAAAAAGAAAGTTGAAAAAAGAAAGAAAGAAATGAACCACAGAAGCCTGTCACAGAGGCAGATGGATGGGCCCCTTCAGCTGACCGGGCCGAGCCCCAGAAGATGCTGAGGCTTGTGAAATGGCAGGGTGGGGTGCTGAAGTGCACGGGCCAGGAGGGACACATTCCTTTTATTTTTTGTCTCTTTTCTTTTATTTTAGAGTTATGAAGTACAAGTAAGGATTTACTACATAAGTAGGTAACATGCAGGTGAAGTCTGGGCTTCTAGCTGGTCCCCTCTCCCCCTGATCATTATGCCACATCCCTTTCCTCCCCTCCCAGCGTCCAGCGTCTGCCCATCCCACCCTGGTGTTTGGGGTGACCAGTGATCAGGGTCCGTGGACGAGTGAGAAAATGTGGTATTCAGTTCTCTGTTTCTGTGACAGTTCACTTAGTAGGAAGGTCTCCAGCAGTAATGTTGCTGAGATTTTTGTTCTTCTTTACGGCTTCGTAATATTCCATCATGTCTATATACCATGTTTTCTTTAGTCCACTTTCAACAGGCACCTGAGTTGGTTCCATGTTTTTGCTACTGTGAATAGCGCTGTAATGAACATGTGTGTCTTGCACACTTCTTAAAAAGAAATCTGCAAAAATTGATCAGTCCGTTCAGCTCAGCTGTGGCAAGGGCTGCTCGCCATTGCCTGAGATCCAGTCTCCTCTTCCTTCATAATAAACACTGATTCCTAGCTACACCCAATGCCACCCTGCTCAGTGACTACATTCACCATCATCCCTTGCACTGAATTGTTGACACGTGACCAAATTCTAGAAAGTGTTGGATGGCAGCAGGGCACAGGGGCTCACACCTGTAATCCCAACACTTTGGGAGGCCAAGGCAAGAGGATTGCCTGAGCCTGGGGACTCGAGACCAGCCTGGGCAACTTGGCAAAATCTTGTTGCTATAATAAATCAAAAAATTAGATGGGCATGGTGGTGCACGTCTGTGGTTCCAGCTACTTGGAAGGCTGAGGCGGAAGGATCACCTGAGCCCAGCAAGTCTAAGCTGCAGTGGCCGTGAGTGTGCCACTGCACTCCAGCCTGGGTGGCAGAGACTCTGACTCAGAAAAAAAGAAAAGTGTTGGATGGTGCTTCTGTGACATATTCTGAAAGGAAAAGAGGCACATCCCTCTCTGTGACTTCCTTTAACTTGCTGCCATCTAAGGCTACAAGGACTAGGGTCATAATCTAGGGTCAGTCGGCCAGAGCACTGGAAGGAGCCTAGGTCCCTGAGGTTTCATGGAAATTGTGACAGCATCCCTGGATAGCCCATCTACAGGAAAAGAATAACACTTTATGTATCGAAACGGCTGTTGTTAGACTTCTGTCACATGCAACCAAATCCTGCCATACCAGACTACACGATACAACTTGTCAGGTCAGGCACAGTGCCTCACACCTGTCATCCCAGCCCTTTGGCAGGAGAATCACATGAGTACAGGAGTTCAAGACCAGCCTAGGTAACATAGCAAGACCTCGTTTTTACAAAAAAATCAGAAAACTAGTGGATGTGATGGCGCACGCCTATAGTCCCAGCTACTTGGGAGGCTGAGGCATACATATACAACTTGTTCTCATGCAGAAAATACTTGGATAGGATGCCCTGATAAAGGAGGGGGAAGAAACACTATCAAGAAACTCTGAAGAAACAGAATCGAGGACATTTTAAAGACTGGACATCGCCAGGCTCAAGCACTTTGGGAGGTAGAGGCAAGAGGACTGCCTGAGCCCAAGGGTTCAAGACCAGCCTGGGAAACTTGGTGAGACCTCATTTCTAAAATAAATAAATAGCCAGGCATGGTGGTGTGTGCCTGTAGTTCCGGCTACCTGGAAGGCTGAGGCGGAAGGAATGCCTGAGCCCAGCAGGTCGAGGCTGCGGTGGCCGTGAGCGTGCCACTGCACTCAAGCCTGGGTGACAGAGTGAGATTCTGACTCTAAAAATAAAAATAAAAACTGGACATCCCCCTGGCACACACACGACGGGGGCTGAACTCAAGTGTGCTGCCTGGTATGCCCCCATGGCCCCACACCGCACTATCTGGGTCCAAACCCCATAGCTGTTTGTGTGACTTTGGACAGACATTAACTTCCCCAAGCTTCAGTTCCCAGTGCTGTAAAATGGGACATGGCAGTCATGAGAACTAGAGGCCATTTATTTAAAGTGACTTGTGCGTGCTTGGCACAGAATTGGCACGTAATAAATCATGGCTGTGATTATCCAGCCCAAGTTAGGAGCTTCCTGCCATCACGCTGTCCTCCTAAGTAGTTATGAGAACACTTAGAGATACGAGTGCAGCCAAGTGGGTATGCAGACGGAGCCTGGAACCAGACACCTTGACCTCTCTGTCCCTCAGTTTCCCCAAATGTGAAATGCCAACAAGAATAATAGTAATGATTGCATCAAATAAGTTCATACATGTACAAGTCCATGTAAATCGTGCAGCATGGTGCCTGAAAAAATAACAAAGGCAACTTTAGACAGTGTTTGCTGTGATTTTTAGTTAATTCTGGGCCCAAACTTCCAGAGTCTGACAACTAGGGAAATTGAGGTTACAGGTATCAGGCAAGCAACTTGAGAAGGGGTAAAACAGATGGGCTTTACACTCTAAAGCAAAACACAAAGCAGGTCGAGAAAACAAAAAAAGGAAGAAAGAAAGTAAATGCCATAGGCCAGATGCGGTAGCTTATGCCTATAATCCCACTGCTTTGGAAGGCAGAGGTGGGAGGAACACTTGAGGTCAGGAGTTTGAAACCAACCTGGGCAACAAAGTGAGACCCCATCTCTACAAAAAGAAAAAATAAATTAGCCAGGCATGGTGGTGTGCACTTGTAGTCCTAGCTGGGGCAGAAGGATCACTTGAGTCCGAGAGTTCTAGGCAGCAGTGAGCCATAATTGTACCACTCTACACTCCAGGCTAGGAAATAGAGCAAGACCCTGTCTCAAAAAAAAAAAAGAAAGAAAAGAAACAGAAAAGAAAGAAGAGGACCAGGCACAGTGGCTCACGTCTGTAAATCCAGCACTTTGGAAGGCCAAGGCAGGAGGATCCTTTGAGCCCAGGAGTTCAAGACCAGACTAGGCAAGATAGTAAGATCATGTTCCTCAAAAAAATTAGCTGGGCATGGTGGTGTGTGCCTGTAGTCCCAGCTACTCAGGAGGCTGAGGATGGTGGATCACTTCAGCCCAAGAATTTGAGGCTGTGGTGATCTGTGATTGCAGTATTTTACCTTGGGTGACAGAGTGAGACCCTGACTCAAAAAGAAAAAGAAAATGCCAGAAACGAGGGTAAAATTACTATAAGAATTTAGGAAAAGGACAAACAATGAAAGGAGGCACATTCATAGAAAACTTCATGGGTAGGCTGGGATTCAGGCTGGGCCTGGAAGGATGTGGATGGGTAGAGGCAGAAGAAGCCAAGTGGGAGCCCAGACCCAAGGGCGGATCACATGGCCTGCATGGCAGCAAGTAACGCACAGAGAGGCCATCAGAGCAGAGTGGAGGCTGGGTGCCCAGCCCCTTCTCTTCCTCCCAACCTCTTCCCACTGGCCTACCCCTACCTCCACTGTTGCAATCATACTGACGACCCCTTAACTTTCTCAAGCAAATCACTGCTACTATCGTCTGTGAGAAGATGGTCAAAATAAGTAAATTATTTTTATTTACAAATAAAAACTGCACTCTCCCATCAGCCCGATAAATATATGTAGGAGAGGAAATTAGGCCTCTACGCCCAGTATATGCTTTTCTTTTTTTCTTTATTCCAATAGCTTTAGGGGGTGCAAATAAGTTTTGTTTTTTGTTTTTTTTTTTTTGAGTTGGAGTCTCACTCAGTCGCCCAGACTGGAGTGCATTGACCGCTCCCGGCCACCGCAGCCTCGACCTGTTGGGCTCCGGCGATCCTTCCACCTCAGCATTCTGAATAGCTGGAACTACAGGCGTGTGCTACCACGCCTGGCTAATTTTTTTTTTTTTTATTGTAGAGATGAGGTCTCGCCAAGTTGCCCAGGTGGGTCTCGAACCCACGGACTCAGGCAATTCACTCGCCTCGGCCTTCCAAAGCACGGGATTACAGGCTGAGCCACCGAGCCCCAAATAAGTTTTCATCTGGGCTTTAAGAGTACCCACCATGCCCACCTGTGCACATTTTACCCAACAGGTGATTTTTCATATCTCCACCCCTTTCCTCCGTCCCCCTTCTGAATCTCCAGTGTCCATTATACCATTCTCTATGTCTTTGCAGGTCCTTAGTTGAGCTCCCACGTATAGGTGAGAACATGCATACACCCAGTAATTTTTTTTTTTTTTTGAGTTGGAGTCTCACTCTGTCGCCCAGGCTGAAGTGCAGTGGCATGCACACAGCCACTGCAGCCTTTACCTTCTGGGCTCAGGGGATCTTTCTGCCTCAGCCTTCCAAGCAGCTGGAACTAGAGGCATGCACCACCATGCCCAGCTAATTTTTCTTGATTTATTGTAGAGTCGAGGTCTCACCAAGTTACCCAGGCTGGTCTCAAACTCCTGGACTCAGTCAATTCTCTCGCCTCAGCCTCCCAAAGTGCTGGGATTACAGGCTTAAGCCACTGAGCCCGGCCTCACTCAGTATTTTTAACCAACTTCCTCTACCCCTGGAAAACTTGTTTGTAGATAATTAGATTCATGAGATGGGAATATTTTCTTACTTGCTTGACAGAAAGCATCATTCACCCTGAAGAAGAGGTTATAGAGCTATTATAACAAGAGTTGTTTAAATTATTTCTTTTTGGTTTTTTGCTGCTTTCCTCCTTGGATATGTTTTCTATTTCAATCTCATAGTAAAATTGAGTCTCTGTCTTCAGGTGACCTGAGTAGTTTCCACTCCTGGTTCTTAGTCACCGGATAGCATTTTGATTTCTAAAATTATTAAAAGAATTTGATCCCATAAAGAATACAATTTAACTAAATTTGAAACTAGAGTTTATAGCTCCTGACAAAGGAGATGGGTAGGCCCAGCTATTTCCTTCCCACACGATCATGATTCCATTTTCTTTCAGCTCTTTCATCTCTTCTTGCATTGTTCTGGACATCCCTGGGTTCGGCTTCTTTTGTGCATGTGCCGTTTCCTGAAAGGAGCTCAGCTTACTTGAATGCTTTAAAGTCAGTGTTCAAGTCTTTCAAATAAGCACAGGAAATAAGTAGCATATTTAGAAGCAGGGCAATGATAAAGAGAGGTGGAAAAAGAGCTGGGGTCCAAGGCAGCCTGGAGTGAACTGGGCATTTCAATTGCCTTCTCAAGAGGTAGCAGCATGGGCAAACTTCCAAGAGGGCAGCATCAACCCGAGAGGGAACCCAGGAGGATACCACCTACCCGAGATGATAACATCTACCCAAGAGGACAGTCACCTACTCAACAGGACACTATCTACCCAAGAGGGTACCCTCTACCCAAAAGAACACCATCTACCCGAGAGAACACCATCTACCCAAGAGAGCACTATCTACCCAAGAGAGCACCATCTACCCCAAGAGGGAGTCATCTACCCAAGAAGACACCATCTACCCAAGAGGGAACGATTTACCTAAGAGAGAGGTCATCTACCCAAGAGGACACCACCTATCCAAGAAAGTAGCCATCTACCCAGGAGGACAGCCATCTGCCCAAGAGGGCACTGTCTTCCCAGGAGGACAGGTGGAAGGAGTACCTTCCTGACACATTCATACCCTCAGTGTGACACTGAGGCATCAGTTGCAGGCCACAATGAAACACTTTTAACAGTGATAGGATCATAATGAGATGGAAAATGTTATTTACCAGAATTCCAGGGAGATTGTCTCCAGAAGAGAAAAACCTGTGGGCAAGAGATTGCGCTCCCCAGGGGCTGTGCACCACAGCAGGGAGGTGGGTGGAAATGCAGAACTGCCTCATCTTCCACTGTGACTCCACCTCCTGCTGGCAAAGCTGGAACAGGAGAACCCCTTCTATAGCTGCCTGAGGAGAACCCCAGGCCTCCACCTATGCCAACTGGAAATTTCCCCATGTGGGCTGCCACCTCCCACTGCTGACTTCTGCCTTGTGGGTGGGAATGGGGGGAAGTAGGGGGTGTGAAAGGGGAGAGACAGGAGTTTTGCTGTGGACATCATTGCAAATGGCACGCTCACCTCCCAGCCTAGGCTCCAATACGATCAGGATGGGAAAACCAAAGTCCCACTTCCCAGATGGCTTTGCAGTTGGCACTCCATATGCGACCAGGGCCCACAAGGCAGAAGTCAGCAGTGTGAGGTGGCAGCCCACATGGGGAAATTTCCAGCTGGCATAGGTGGAGGCCTGGGGTTCTCCTCAGGCAGCTATAGAAGGGGTTCTCCTGTTCCAGCTCTGCCAGCAGGAGGTGGAGTCACAGTGGAAGATGAGGCAGTTCTGCATTTCCAGCTGAACATTTCTCCTGATTGTTTTACTCCTGGCACCCACCCTACCCCCCCACTGCACCCCTGGTATGCCAAAGCCCCTAACAGTCTTCTTCTTTTAAAAAGCTAACTTGAGGCCGGGCTCAGTGGCTCAGCCTGTAATCCCAGCACTTTGGGAGGCCAAGGCGAGTGGATTGCCTGAGATCACTGGTTCGAGACCAGTCCGGGCAACTTGGCGAGACCTCATCTCTACAATTAAAAAAAAAAAATTAGCTGGGCGTGGCAGGACGTTCCTATAGTTCCAGCTATTTGGAAGGCTGAGGCGGAAGGATCACCAGAGCCCAGCAGGTCAAGGCTGCGGTGGCCGGCCGTGAGTGTGCCACTGCGCTCCAGCCTGGCAACAGAGCGAGACTCGTACTCAAAAAAAAAAAAAAAAAGGCGAACTTGGATTCCCATCCGGGTACAGTGGTTCACACCTGTAATCCCACCACTTTGAGAGGCTGAGACGGGAGAATTGCTTGAGTTTGTCTCTACAAAAAATCAAAAAATTAGTCAGGCATGGTGGCGTGCTCCTGTAGTCCCAGCTACTTCGGAGGCTGAGGTAGAAGGATTGCCTGAGTCCAGAAGGTCGAAGCTGTAGTGAGTTCTGATAACACCTTTACACTCCAGCCTAGGCAAGTGAGACTCCAACTCAAAAAGCTAACCTGGATTCCCAAGTCTATAAGTAAAACACTGATACATTGGGAAAAATGAAATATTTAAGATGCTATATTATGTTCAAACCCCTGCCCTGTTCCTTCAGGAATTCTATACTGAGTCTCTGTATTCAACCTTTGAGAAGTTGGATTGTATTTAAATTTGAAAGATCAAGAACAGAAATGAAAGGAAAGGCTCAATGCAGGTATTTCTTAAAATCCTCTTCCAACCTGACTGTTGAATTAACTTATTGTGTTTTCAATATAATCTATCTGTAGACAAGCAACCTGTTTTGCATATAGAAAACAAGAATAATGCATTCAGAAGGACAACCTCACTCTCTGCCAAAGCTCTGTGACGAAATTCTAACTTATTAACAGCAGACTCTTTGGAGAAAATAATACAGCCTGTAAAAGTAAAAGGTAGACAAATGCTGTTTGGATGTATTGATCATTTATTTTAAAACTTCTCTCCTAAAATCTGCAGACACGGTGGTTCTTGAAACTCTGTCTTTGTTCCATTTTATGGGGACAGGAGTCTCCCTTTGAAAATGGCACCCACGTTGTATGGCCATTGGGTGCGCTGGCAATAAAGTCTTAACATATACTCATGATGTATTTGCACAAGTTTAACAATTCTTCACTCTTTCTTATCAGATACAGCCACAAGTTTAGTTGGAGAATCGATTTGTACTTGGCCAGAGGGAGAATGAAATTAAGTGGAGAAGCAGACTAGGCCCACCAATAGGATCACGCCTGTTCCCGATGCAGTTTCTGTGCCTGTGGTTTGACATAATTGGGGAATCCATAAGCCATGTGGTCTGCCCCAATCCCACCCTGGTTTCTAATTAGGATTCTAGAGATTAGGGATTGGATAGTATATAACTCCCCACAGCCCATGGTGGCTTGTATATCATAAACGAACACCAAATATTTTTTAGTAAATGAACAAATGATTCCAGAAAGAGAGAGGAGCCCTACAGGTAATTATCATCTTCATTTGACAAAAATAAATAAATAAATAAAGCTAGTTCTTCACATGTCTCATGGTCCACCCAGTACCAAAAGCAAATTATGACAAAAGTCAATTCATTGCTTAGGTTTGACATTAAACCTCCAATGTATGCACCAGAGCATAAGTGTAGCTAGGAGGCCAAAGGAAACCTTGGAGATGTGCTAACGAAAACATAAAAAGCCGGGCATGGGGGCTCCTGCCTATAATCCCAGCACTTTGGGAGGCTGAAGAGGGAGGATTGCTTGAGCCCAGGAGTTCAAGACCAACCTGGGCAACATAGTGAGACCTCATCTCTATACAAAAAAAAAAAAAGAAAAGAAAACGTTTTGCCAGTTAAATGTACACATAGCAGCCTCTCATATAGGTAGCAGTTTTGTTTAGTTTGAGATAAAACTGAGCTGCCAGTTCCAGTACAACCAACACCCAACTGCAGAGTCTGGAGTCCCCAAGACTCCTCACTGACACCAACTGCAAAGTCTGAGGTATCCAAGGCCACCTCACTTCTGACAGAGTCTCACTCTGTTGCCCAGACTGGAGTACAGTGGCATGCTCACAGCCACTGCAGCTTCGACCTGCTTGGCTCAGATGATCCTTCCACCTCAGCCTTCCAACAGCTGGAACTACAGGCATGCACCACCACACCCAGCTAACTTTTTGATTTCTTAAGGGAATAATAAAGGAAAGAAGCGTGATTTCTTCTTTTCCTTATTGGGGCCAGATTCTGAAGCTGGGTAGCTCAGGAGTTACCCTGAGACCCCATCCCAACCAGATCTTTGCAGAAAAGAAGGGTGCCATCTTTCTAGGAAGCTGTCCTGCCAGGCTACTCTCTTGAAGCAGCCCAGGCGTGGATACCTCTTGCATACCACAACAGACCTGGCTGCCCTCACTGCCCCTTCCCTGGCCACCACTGCAGCGACAAGCTTCCTGCAGGTGCAGCTTGGGGGCATCACCCCAGACCCACAGTGCGCACCCCTTACTACCTACCCATGGTTTCTCTGTGTACGTGCTGTGGCGGGGTAACGTGGTAGCCCCAGATCTGAGGGGACTCGCGGGTAATGTTTATTTATCCCAGAGAAGTCACTCAGAGGTCCAACAGGGAGAGACACTGGTTTATTAGAACTTATAGGAGGCCAGGAGCTATGGTTCACACCTGTAATCCCACACTTTGGGAGGCCAAGGTGAGAGGATTGCCTGAGCCCACAGGTTTGAGACCAGCCTGGACAACTTGACGAAACCTCATCTCTACAATAAATCAAGAAAAATTAGCTGGGCATAGTGACGCATGCCTGTAGTTCCAGCTACTTGGAAGACTGAAGCAGGAGGATCGCTGAACCCAGCAGGCTGAGGCTGCGATGGCCCCGAGCATGCCACTGCAATCCAGCCTGGGCAACAGAGTGAGACTCTGACTCAAAAAAAAAATAGAACTTACAGGAGGCATGTGGGTGAAGAAAGATTCTGCACCTGGGACAGCAGAGCAAGCAGTTTTATAGTCGGGCAAGTTAATTATTCAAATTGCTATACAGTGTTTACAATTACAGTGAGGAGGGGTGCCACCCACATTGTTCTCAGCTCTGCTCAAGCACCTGCATCCCGTGACTCATCACCGGGAATATACATGTCCTGCAGAGACAGAGGACATCCAAGGAAATTGCTGTGCAAGCTTCTGGCAATGTGGTGACATGGAACACTCTATGGGGCAACCTTTGACCAGTGGTGCAGGAGCCGTGGACAGATGCTGCCTCCTTCCTTCGCCAACAGGTGGTGAGACAGTCTTCGCGACTTCTCCAGGCGGTCCTCCAGCACAGAGTGCAGCCAGGTGCCCTGTGCAGCCACCAGACTGCCTCTCCTGTACTGTCCCTCTGCACTGCCCTCCTCCCTGGCCCTCGCTCCACGCCTTGTGGGCACACCCACAGTCAAGCCCTGCACTTCAGACACTGACTCATGCTCTGCGTTCTGGGGATCCCAGGCTAAGGTAATCTGCTCCCTGCAGTCACTGCTGAGACACAGTTGGTCACATGACCCCACACACAAAAGTCATGGCTGCTGTAGGCTGCCCAGGGGTCTGTCATGCGAGATAGCCAGCTCTAGAAGGATAGCCTGGGCCAAAGAAATTCTTGGGGAATTCTTGGAAATTGGATCTCATAGTTTAGTCAGTGGTGAGTGCTGGAGTGACATCTTGTTGTTTTTTACCACATAATGCCTGCTCGTCTCCCTCCTCGTCGTCACACCGCACCCTGACCTCCAGTTTTCCTCAAACAGCTCATGGGTATCAGAGGAAATGAACGGCCACCTCAGCTGGGTCCCTGCGGATCCTCACTTGGTTCAGCGATGGGCCATGGGAGACCCAGAGGTGATTACTGGGTAAGAAGCCTGGCTGTTGGCCAGGCTCGGTGTCTCAGCCTGTAATCCCACGATTTGGGAGGCCGAGGTGAGTGAACTGCCTGAGCCCGTGGGTTCAAGACCCACCCAGGCAACTTGGCGAGACCTCATCTCTACAATAAATCAAAAAATTAGCCAGGCATAGTAGCGCGTGCCTGTAGTTCCAGCTACTTGGAAGGCTGAGGCGGAAGGATCGCCAGAGCCCAGGGGTTCGAAGCTGTGGTGGCTGGGAGCGTGTCACTGCACTCCAGTCCAGCCTGGGTGACAGAGTGAGACTCCAACACAAAAAAAAAAAAAAAAAGGCTGGCTGTACTTTGTCACTCATGGAAAGATGGCCTCTCTTCCCAATGGTATAGAGTGTACAGAAGACACCTGGAGTTGCAGCAGCCATTTTGCTGCCATGAGAGAGGCTAGCCTGAGGATGAGCCAATTCCTGAGGCCCGTTCTGGGTAGAAGACCCGGAGACCCTCAGCCAGCCAAGGTTTGGAAAGGCTGCTGGGTGTTCTCCCACCTCTACCACATTGAATCAGAAAGGGCAGCAGAAGAGACTCGGAGCTGGCTGTATACTGGGCCCTGCAAGGACAGGCCATAACTCCCAGGACTCGCAGGATCCCCTTGCCAGGCAGGGAAGGAGCAGGTGGCCGCATGCAGGTCCCCCACCCCACCCCCACCAAGTTACCACCAAGGTCAGGGGCCAAAGTGCATATGCTCAAAGCGGGAGGGATCACCCAGAAACCCACTGCTTCTCCCATCCCGTCTGAGAGAACTTCTGCTTAGAAGGTTTATGCTGCTTTTCTAGAACCTGTGCCCTTCACTGCTCATGAGTGGCCGCACGTTAACTTGAAGAAGTCAGGGTGAGTGCTGGAAGGCAAGGCCGGGGTGAAGGGTGTGGACAGACGCTGGTGTCCTTGGATCTCAGGGGCCTGACGCATGACCACTGTGACTCCCAGAAGGATGACAGAGCCTGGTCTTCCAGATCCCACACAGTGCAGGCTCTCTTGCTGCAAAGAGACTCTCCCATGTACACTCACCCTTAGCACAGGCTTTCACTTCAAAAAAGAACTTTCCATTCATGCTCTGCTTCACCCAGCAGTTGTTCAAGGACCACTTATGAGTGAGAACATGTGATACTCTGTGATACTTTGTTTCTGTGAGCGATCACTCAGTATTATAAACTCTAATTCCATCCAGGTTGTTCTTCTTTATGGCTACATAATATTCCATTGCGTATATGTACCACATTTTTTTAATCCAGTACTCTTTTGATGGGCAGCACGGCTGGTTCCATGTTCTTGCTATTGTTAACAATGCTGCGATAAACATACGTGTGTGGGTATCTTTTTCAGAGTGACCTGAGTTCTTCCGGGTATATTCCCAGTAGGGGGATTGCAGGGTCATATGAAAGGTCGGTTTTTAGAACTTTCAGGAATCGCCACACTGATTTCCACAGAGGCTGTACTAGTTTACACTCCCACCAACAATGTAGAAGTGTTCCCTTTTTGCCACATCCTCTCCAGCATCTGTTATTTTCTGAGTTATTGATGATGGCCAGTCTGACTGGAGTTAAGTGGTGTCGCAGTGTAGTTTTAATTTGCATCTCCTTGATGACTAGTGAGGCTGAACATTTTTTCATGTATCTGTTGACTGTGGTATGTCTTCTTTTGAAAAGTGTCTATTCATATCTTTTGCCCACTTTGTAATGGGGCTGTTTGATTTTTTTCTTTTCAGCACATTTGAGCTCCTTGTAGATCCTTGATGTTAGGTCTTTGTCAGACATGGTGTTGGTAAATAATTTTTCCCAGACTGTGGACTGTCCCCCTACTCTCTTGATGGTTTTTTTTGCTTTGCAGAAGCTTGTCAGTTTAATAAGGTCCCTCTTGTCTGTCTTATCTCTTATGGCCTGGGCACTTCGGGTTTTGATCAGGAATTGGTTGCCAGTTCCTACTTCCATAAAAGTGTCTCCTGCTTAACTTCTTTTTTTTTCTTTTTTCTTTTATTTTTTGAGTCAGAATCTCACTCTGTTACCCAGGTTGGAATGCAGGGGCATGCTCATGGCCACTGCAGTCTCAACCTGCTGGGCTCAGGCAATCCTTCCGCCTCAGCCTTCCAAGTAGTTGTAACAACAGCTAATTTTTTTATTTATTGTAGAGACGAGGTCTCGTCATGTGGGTCAGGCTGGTCTTGAACCCCTAGGTTCAGGCAATCCTCCTGCCTCCACCTCCCAAATTGCTGAGATTACAGGTGTGAACCACCACACCCAGCAATATCTCCTCACTCTGACAGCGAATGTGAAGTCTAGGATCTCCAAGACCACCTCCCTCTGACACCAATTTAGGAATCTCCAAGATTACCCCACTTCTGACACATATTTCAGAGTCTGGGGTCCCAAAGACCTCCTCACTTCTGACACCAGCTGCAGACTCCAAGGTCTCCAATATTACCCTCCCTTCTGCCTTCCATCTCCAGCCGCAGGGAGGTCAAGCTGCTACAGCGCGCCCAAGGCTCCCACTGAAAATCCCATGGTTAGCATAACTCTTTGGGGTATGAAAACTCTTTGGGGTAGCCCAAGGGCCCCAGGCAACAAAGAATTCCCCTGAGACAGGACATTCCAGGGGCCTGGAGATTCAGGAGTCAAGGGCAAAGACCAGGCCGCTCTTTGGGCAAGGTTAATCCTCCACTGCATAGTAAGTAAACCAATGATTATGGTGCTGTGTGCTTGATGTATATTGGAGGTGGGGGCAGGAGAATGCTTCACCCTTGAACTTGAGGACCCCTGAGCAGTCCAACAGGAGAAGCCAAAGGTCCTTCCAGGCAGCCCTGCTTCACTCTAATTCATTACTCTGGTGTAAAAGTTTAATGGATCCACTTAAAATATTAAAACGTGTTTTTCGGCACATAATTGTTTCTGTCTTTCTCTGCTTTACAAGAAGACTCATGAATCAATAAATACCATGGCCCAGACACCCTGTGGCTTATTTATCCTCAAGCCCTTTTTCTTACTGCAGTCCTCTGAGAGAACATGGCACTTTTAATAATAGGTATCATTAAGAACACGCTGAAAGGAACTGAGAGGCTCCCAGCACAGCCGTCCCCCTCTGGGAAGGGCCCACTTTCGGTCTCCGGCCCCACAGTGGTGACAGGTCTGGGCAGACAGCACCACACAGGCATCTTCCTCCCTTCCCATGCTCTCCTGGGATGGCCATCTTTTTTTTTTTTTTTTTTTTTTTTTTTTTTTAAAGTAAAAAAAAAAAAATAAATAACGTCATGTAATACATGACTTAAACTAAACAACCCCCCCCACAAACCCACCAAAGGTGCTGAAATTAAAAACA
>CAUYQG010296664.1:0-10507 GCA_963574415.1 Tarsius wallacei
ATAAATAAAAAAAAATCAGCCGGGCGTGGTAGCGTGCGCCTGTAGTTCCAGCTACTTGGAAGGCTGAGGCGGAAGGATCGCCAGAGCCCAGCGGGTCGAGGCTGCGGTGGCCGGGAGCGGCCACTGCACTCCAGTCTGGGCGACAGAGTGACTCCAACTCAAAAAAAAAAAAAAAAAAACATTATGCTAAGTGAATAAAGCCAGCCATGTAATTGCATGGTTCCATTTATACAAAATATTCAAAATAGACAAATCTATAGGGACAGAAAGCAGATCAGTAGTTCCTGAAGGAAGAATGAGGGGGAAATTGAGGAGTGTGAACTTTTTGAGGGATGATTGAAAAGTGTTAAAATTAGACATTGGTGATGATTGCATAGCATTGTGAATATGCTAAAAAAAAAACCACACTGAACTGTGCACTTTAAAATGATTTAAATCGTAAAATTTTTATGTGAATTTTATCCTAATAAAATTATATATGTGTGTCGGTCAGCCCTAAAAAAGAGTGTGTGTGGATATATACACACACATATATGCACAAACGCATATATGTATAATTTTTAGGATGATACTGATTCTTTTAGTGCCTTAAACATTCTTCAGTTTCTTCTCACTTGTATTAATTTTTTTGAAAAGTTTGCTATTATTCTTATCTTTGTTTCTCTGTATGTGATATTTATTTTGCCTCCAGCTGCTTTTCAGATTTTCTGTTCATCATCAGTTTTGAGCAATTTGATTATGATGTGTCTTGATGTGGTTTCCTTTATGCTTATTTTGTTTTAGGTTCATTGAAATTTTAGAATACTTGAGTTCATAGTTTCCATTAAATTTGGAAACCTTTCATTTT
Organism: Tarsius wallacei; assembly: GCA_963574415.1. Taxonomy (NCBI): domain Eukaryota; kingdom Metazoa; phylum Chordata; class Mammalia; order Primates; family Tarsiidae; genus Tarsius; species Tarsius wallacei. The sequence continues at coordinate 848 of CAUYQG010296664.1, forward strand.
TCCTTAACATATTTTTTTTTCTGTTTTTCTTTCTTCTTCGAGAACTATACAAATATTAATCTCCTTGAAGTTATCTCACAACTCACTGATATTTTCTTTTCTTAAAAAGCATTTATTCACTCTGTGTTTCATTTGGATCATTTCTTGTTGCTATGTATTCAAGTTTGCTAATCATTTCTTTTGTAATGTCAAACCTGCAGTTAAATCTTCCCAGTGTCATTTTCAACTCAGACATTGTAGTTTTCATTTCTGAAAAATATTTTTTTAATCTTTCTTATATATTCTATGTTTCTACATAACTTTTTGACCATATGGAATACAGTTATAACGTACAATAACTACAATATACTTTTAATGTAATTGTCTGCCAGTTTGAACAGCTGTGTCAGTTCTGGGGCAGCTTTGATTCATTGATCATTCTTATTGTTGTTGGCTGTGTTTTCCTTTTTTTTTTTTGCATGTCTGATAATCTTTAATTGGATGACAGACATTACATTGTGAATTTTACATTGTGGGGTTTTGGAATTTTTGCATATCAAAACTTTTCTTGAGTTTTGTTCTAGGATGTAGTTACATTACTTGGAAATAGTTTTATCCTTTAGAGTTTTGTTTCTATGATTCAATAGGCAAGTCTAGAACAGTGATCAGTCTATGGCTATTTATTCCCCACATTTGAGGCAAGATTTTCTGAGTATTTTGCCTAATTCTTTGTGAATTATGAGCTTCTCTAATCTAAATGGTGTGAATGGGCACTAGTCTTGGCCCTATGAGCTTTGAATACTGTCCCCAACCTTTCAGATGGTTCTTTCCCTGGCCTTGACTAATAGTCTATTTTTCTCAGAATTTTACCTTCAGTTTGCTTCTACTTATTTTAGACTTTATATAATTAAAGTTCCATAGCATCTTATTTCTGCCTGACTTCTTTTGCTTAATACTATGTTTGCGAGAATCAGTCATGCTGTTGCATTTGGTAGCAGTTCATCATTTCATTACTTTGTCCTATTCTATAGTACAAATACACCATCATTTTTTAAAATTTGACTGTTGAGATTGCTTCTATACTCTACCAACTATACTGCTATGCATATTTTTGTACATGTCTCTTGGAAAACATTCTCACACATTTCTGTTACATATGTAACAAGGACAAGAATTGATGAGTTCCAAGGAATATATGAGATTCTTTACATATATTGGATATGAACTTCTTATTAGCTATGTGTCTGTGAAAACATCTTCTAATTTGTGATTTGATTTTTTACTTTCTTTTGGAGAACAGAAATTTTTTATTTTAATGTACTCCAACTATCAAGTTTATCTTTTATAAGTAATGTCCCATTTAAGAAATAAGATTATATTGTTGGCTATATTCAAAACAATTATTATTTTGTCTTTCATAGATAGATCTACAATCCAACTTTAATTTATATATATATACACTTGCTCAGCTTTATTAAATAATTGCAAAAGGTTTTTCAAAGTAATAGTATTAGTTCATATTCCCACAACTAGTGTATGAAAGTACCAGTTGCTCGACATCTTCATCAAATTTTCTAGCATCATCTTTCTAGTTTTAAGTATTTTGGTAGGTGTACAGTGATATTTCATTGTGGTTTTAATTTGCATTTTCCTGATGAATACTGTGGTTAAAAACTTTTAATATAGTAACTGATCACATGATGGATATCCTCTTTTATAAAGTACCAGTTTAAGCCTTCAGTCTTTATTATTTTATTGTATGATATTTTTATTAATAACCTGAATGAGATTCTTTATGTATATTTGATATGAGCTTCTTATTAGTTATGTGTGTGTGAAAATATCTTCTAATTTGTGATTTGATGTTTTACTTTCTTTTGGAAAACAGAAGTTTTTTATTTTAGTGTACTCCAACTATCAAGTTTTTCTTTTATAAGTAATGTCCCATTTAAGAAATACTTTCTTACTACAGATTATGATGTTGTTGGTTATATTCAGAACAATTATTATTTTGACTTTCATAGATAGATCTACAATCCAACTTTAATTAATTTTTGAATATGGTGTGAGGTAGGGATCAGAATTAATGCTTGATCCATAAGAATACCTAATTGGCCCAAGATCATTGAAGCAACCATCCTATTCCCATTGCATAGCAGTGCTACTTTGATAAAAACTTTCATGTCTTTGTCTCCTATTTTTGTATTTCTATTATCTGCCAATATTTATATACTATCTTTGCATCAACACCACCATTTAATTATTTCAGAGTAATTCAGTATAAGAAAGCAAGTTATCCCATGTTGTTAATCCTTATCACAAATGAATTGCCTGATCTTGGTCTTTAATGTTATCTATTAATTTTAGTAGTTGTTTCTCAAATTTAATAAAATAATAGATTTTTGATAGAAAATTCATTGAACCTATAGATTAATTTGGGAGAAATTTTCACCTTTATTCTTTGTCTTTCAATTCATATGCCTAATATCTAGTATACACCTCTGGTTATTTAGGTATTCTTTAAGTTAATGCTTTTATTTGCCTGTGTGGTAGTCTTTAGATTTATTCTTATGTATCTAAAATATTGATAATATTTTAAGTGATATTGTTTCCTAAATTTTATTTTCTAACTATCTGTTGCTTCATTTACTAATCTAATTTATTTTTTAGTCTGAATTATATCCAGAATTTTGCTAATCATAACAAGTGTACCAGATCTGGGAAAGATTTAATTGATTATCTTCCTTATTACAGATTATGTTTTTCTCATTCTCTGTATGCTTGTTGACCATTGATTGAATGTCAAAGATTATGAATGTTATATTGTTGGGTACTGCTTATTTTGGATTTCAGTGGTCATTGTACCTATATCCGAATCACCACTAAGTCTCTGGTTCTTTCTTTATATTGTCTACTGAGTTCTCCTTCACAATTTAGTTTCCAAAATAATGCTTCATTTCCTCAGCATCACTTCTTTAGGTTTCCACGAGTTCTGTTTGTTTTCCTCTGGTCTCTTTGTTTTCCAAAACGCCCTTACTGATAGTTGCTAGAATACACACATGCATATTATATATCATGAGTCTATGCACAGGATTTCTAGGAATGATTAATTATAATCATAATTAGCAACTGTACTTGGCACATATTATATGCCAGGTGCAAAAAAATGCAATATTTCTAATCTCTACAAAATCTCTTTGAATTGGATAATTTTATCTTACTTTACAGGTGAAAATACTGAGTCTCAAAAATATCTTATTTGTGTAAGGTCTCATGCCCCATATTGGGGAAAAGATAATATTTTGATTTACATCTGTATAGATCCAAAGCTAATACTCTTTTTAGGGTGCCATGACTCTCTTTTACTAAATGTATTTTGTGAGTGTCACCATCTTTAAAAGACTTCAACTGGAGTATAAGCTTTTTGAGGTCTTTGAGCTCTTTTATATCCTCCAAATACAAATTGCCTCAGCAGATAATAAATATTGATCAACTGGTTGAATTTTTGTATCACAATCTCTCAAAATAAGAATAGGCAGGAACAGAGGTGTGCTCAACATGAATAGGCAGTAAGGCTCTTTTTCTCCAAAATTATACTCACTGGACAATGGTCCCTTGATGAGAGAAAATAGCTCTGGAAAAATGAGCTAGTAACAATGAAATCATTTTCTCCTTGAAAAAAATCCTCAGTTCAGTAATACATGGACATTATATTTTACTGATATCCTCTGAAAAGTCAGGAAATAGTAGGCATCTCTCAGGTTGTTTTAAAACTAATTCAGTGAGCGTTCAGTCTTCACTTTAGTTAAGGCTGCAGTCATGAAATGGAAGCATCCATCAAATTATTGGACAATCAAAATGAAAGGATCTTCTCCTAACCCTTTACATTCCCCTCGAAGAAAAAAAATCAATGAAAGAACTTTGATTAAAGAAAAAGATTTGTGATCTAGCTCATTCTGCCTATTCAGTGTGTTTCACATATATTCACTATAGAATCGTTCAAACCCTTTCTTTACTGAAGTTAAGGAGATCCGGTTATCTTCATTATGGAATTTAAGGTTTGTCATCTCTGGTTATGACTGAATTAAAGAGATTAGACAAGATACAAATAAAATGGACATAAATCTAGAGAAGTAATAGCTATCCTAAGGAAACCTACATATTTTCCTCATTTTTATAATGGGCATGGCAAGATTTACAGATAACTATCAAAGAGCCATAGTGACAGTGGGAACTGTGCTTGTCTGTTACAGGTATGTAGCCACTGAGATATATAAGCAATGATTTTTAAATATAATCAGATGATTTAATCAAGACTGTTTACTGAAAAGTATATTTTGTTAATCACTTTTCTGAACATTCTTTCTATAAATAAAGTAGAATTGGATTTGACATTTTAAGTTTTAGCTCCTATGACTAGTTGCATTTAATTGCATGCAATATATTTAAGTAAGCAAATTCCAAATGATACTGAATGATCTCTTATAACTGGTTTTTATTGACTCATTTTCCCTAAATATTTAATCATTTTGTTTCTCTGTTGCCTTTTATGTATATTTTTAAATAATAGTTTCTTGTCCCACAATCTTTTAAATTAGATTATCATGTTACTGTTCCTATCAATATTGTAAGTAAACACTATTATCCCTGTTAATACAAATTGATCAGCATTTCATTTATAGTATAAAATTCTATTACTATTCATTAAATTTCCTGAAAGGAAAGACCTTAATTTAAGCGACATCTTTCTTTTATGTGACACTAGAAAAAGCCTCCAAACTCTCTTAACACTTTAGTGTTGTGCTCAGAACCTGGGTGTGATGAAAGAAAAACACTAAATGGTTAGAATTTGTCTTATTAACTGATAGGGCTTAGAAAGCACCCATAAAGTGGTGTATAATTCTCAAATAAAAGGTAGACATACAAAAAACCCAAGATTAATGCTAATATTTTAAATGTTTTAAACAGAGTGTATAATATAAACCAACAAATTGCTTACTTTCTGCTACTTTTAAGCTAAAAACTGAGAATTGATTTTTTAAAACTATGTGGGCATTTTTCTAGCATTTGTGTATCTATAAATCGAATTCTTTAAAAGATCTTGTTATCTGGTCTGACTCTGACTCTCCTCCCCATAATACTAATCTCTTATTTATTATTAAGTTGGTTTTATTTTTTCAGATATGGAAGTCATTGGAGAGTCTTTGCTATGTGGCTTTGTTCTTGCAGGGAACATGGAATTAAGAGACACTCTGAATAAACCCAGGTGTGATAGGAGACTGATTTCTGTATCAGAGTGGCTTATTGGATCTGTTTCCATGTTTGTTTTCTGGATTCAGTGGCTAATTTGGTTTCTAATCATGCTTTTGACCCCATTTTCAGACTGTTTGTGGTAACGGGAGAAGAAAGGCCCTGCAGTAGGTAATTAAGTCTGCAAAAGCAGGGCTGCTTACTTTTCATTGCAGCAGATAATCAGAGTGCTGTTGCTCAAGTGTAAAATGCAGAAATTAATGATCCTATATAATACAGATTAAGGCTTTCATTTTAAAAACTATCAGTGCAGAAGAACAAAGGTAGGAAAAACAGCATGATATTTGAAATTCCAATATATAGTAAAGCTTGCAAATTTTGAAAGAGGTTTCTGAGCATGAGGCTAATCAAAATTCGTCTTGTGTTCTAAGGTGATTGATTAGTTCAGAACTCAAATATATTACTGCCCCATTGAATCTTTGAAAAGGCACAATTAGACACATTTGTCCATGTCTTTTCACTTGTAAACATGTCCTATTGTTCATTCAGATCAAATGTAATAAGTAAAAGCATTCACCACACTGAGCATCACATAGTAGGTACTCAATAAAGATTACAATGTTTGAATAAAAAAAAATTCCATTAAGGGTTTACAAAGCAGTATCCAAGAGCCATAAATCCACATATATTTAAAAAACACATAATCTGAAAGTCATATACAGTGTTATTTTACTTGGATGTTACTCTATTAGGGCTCAATAGATTGCAAGACTATGCTCACTGTAGAAAGGTATCTGTTTACAATGTAACCGTCATTAAAAAAAAGTAGGCTTTCAACAAAATCTTAGCTTGTGTTGATACAAACCTTACTGCCAAAAAAAGTGCATACATTTCACAACATGGCCCAATGATTCAGTCTTCAGTGTCCATAAACATACTTCTTCAACATAATCTTCTTCAACATGAGCGATTTAATTAACAATCACAACAATAGATTTTAATTGGTTCGTTCTTAAGTTGTTGAGAGCATTTTGATCATATATTTCCCATGTTTGTTTACTATTGATCATTTTTTAATGATATTTTTCTCATAAATTACTTCTCATTTATCACCAGTAATAAACTGGTTAATCTGGTAAGCACTTTGTTAAGCTTATGAATGGCATTGTATTCTTCACATTTTACATGCAAAAATAAATTAGACAAAGTAAAGTTGGCAATATGGTTTTTATCTACAGGGTCAGTCCACATCAATAAAAATGCATCATTTTGTCCTCTCATTTATACACGTTCTTACTAACTCATGTTCACTGACTCTTGGAAGAGAAAATGCAGTCACAGTATCCCTGAACTATTACTTTAAAGAGTAAAATTGGGTTTTGAACTCCACAGGAAGTAAACCAGAATGAAACAGCATCATTCCTTGTCAGCAGTTGGGAAAGCATTTGGCATGTTGGTCTGGCACAGTTCTAATCCTGTATTAGAAAAATTGTGAACACACGAACAGCATTTGTTGCATATTGGTAACCATTCTAATCTATTTATAAAATATGCTTTGCAGCATTGTTTTCTAAACAGAGAAGAGTGGAGCTTTGGCATGTATCCTCCATCAGAGCACTTGTACTTTCAATGACAGGAACATGATCTGAAGTAAGCCCAGAAGTTAGAGTAATGAACTCCATAGCCAGGCACCTGGGCTTTGTAGTTCAATTTTCACACTGGCCAGGACCCACTCAAGGAGATAGTGTTTATTCATTGTGACCAATGCAGTAGATTTCAGTAAAATCTTGCCTTCCAAGATATATTCAGTAACTACAATGCCATCACCATCAACAGAACTGACACTGTACAAACGATGTCTCATCACACGAATATCGTGGGGTCATGCAACCGTTCACAGCCCCTATAAATTTATAGGGAAGATCTATTTCTTCCCCTATAAATTACGTAGACAGGTTTTTTTTCTTCTTATAGCCTTGCAGGAAGCAAAATTAAAATTATTTTTTGGTTGTTTTAAAGCAAAATGATGCTGTTAAAAGTGGATGCCATCACCATTAGACTAGCGAGGTTCTCAGCATATGACTGTTCTTACCATACTGAAGGAAAGTAGATAGTCCGGCCTTGTAAAAAAGTAAGCCCAGAAGTTGTAATAACGAACTGTAGACAAACACCTGTGCTTTGCAGTTCAAAGAAGCCAAGAAAGACAATGCTGATGCTGGTGCGCTGATGATGAAGTGCCTAAGAGCTAGGATTCCTGACATGGGTAACTTCAATATTTTCCCAGGCTCAGTTGTATTGTTGTGGCATTCTTGAGTGATTTTTAGTCAAAAAGACTCCCGATTATTAATTAGCAAATCCAAACATGTGAAACAATTATCCTTTTTAAGGGCTAGCAAACTATAAGTGGCTATCAACAACAGTCAGTAGAGTAGGTCTGGATGTGGCCACTTCTATCTGCAGTAAGAGGCATAAGCGAAAAGAAGGTATTACAATCTCAAAGAAAAGAAAGAGAAAATTACTGTTTCTCCTTCTTCGTGTTATTCATATTATTTAGTTTGAGAGCCAAGGTCATTTATCCAGCGACAATAATAAAATAATAATAATAGTAATAATATTAATAACAAGTAATGAAAGTAAAAAGATTAACTACTGTGTTGGAAGTTGTTGTTTTGTTTTTAATTACCACTGCCTAGTTTTGGGGGTTTTATACCAAAGGATCCCTCCAGGCAGATTTTATGATCTCTATCTTGTTGATGAGAACTCAGAGAAGTTAAGTAGCTGGAAAATATATTAAGCTAATACATGGAAGATCTGGGATGCTAATGTTCAGTTGAAAAAATGAACAGGAACAATAAAAATGAGCCTCTTAAAAAGTAGCAGCCTGATGGAAGGTCACTGACACATTCCGTTGGCATTTCAACCACTCCTCTTTACTCTCCTAAGTCAAAGGCCACAAAAGGTACCCTAAGCAGCTTTCTTTGATGTATGTCATTTGTCATGGATAAATCTCTGGTTCTTAGCCTCATGTCTTCTCTTTCTTATCTATTTTCTGGCTTTCCTCCATCTAGTCCTATGGGTTTATGCCAGAGTTGAATAGCCTATCTTTCCTCTTCTCTGTTTTTCTTTTCTCTTCATTTCTTTTCATTGTTTCCCCTTTGCTTTCTTTTCTTTTTAGAGTCACCCTCCAAGATGAGGATTCTTGGATTAATCGATCTTTACCCCATGCCATTCAGCTACAAGGCACCCTGCGTTGGACCCAGAATCCAGGCCTTCATATTTGTGATTGGGATTAAATGGAATTAGTTTTATTAAATAATCAAACATATTATAAAGCTACACTAATTGAAAGATTTTTACCCTCAGGTATGAATAGACATTTCAACAGCTCAAAATAATTAGAACATACAATTGGTACTATTTTCTTTTAAGAATTAAATATTTAATAAAATTAACAAAATACATCAGTATGGAAGAAATAATATTTAATAAAGTGTTTCAGAACTATTTAGAGTATAAGATTTAAGATTCTGACTTCATCCTGGATACTAAAATAAATCCTGCATATATTAAATAATTTAAGTTTAAAAAATCATATTACAGAAAAAATTGAAGGAAGCAATGAGGTATTCACAAAACTGCTGAAAAGTATATTCTGAGTTTAAAATAAACTGAATAAATTGGGAAGTAAAAAACAAATGCCAAAGGTAGACATGTATTGGTATTTAAAATGTGTCAGGTTCAGTCCTACCAACATCCATGTGTTACCTCCTTTAATATCCACCTCTCTCATGATGAAAGTTATACTATTATTTCCATTTTACAAATAAGATAAAAAATACTAGAAAAGGTTAAGTAACCGGTCCAAGGTTACCTAGATAATTTCAGAGCCTAAATCCTGCTGATTCTAAACCCTGTGTATTTAACCTCTACATTGTACAGAAATATTCACATTTTATTTTATTATTTTATTTTTTTTAAGACGTGGGTTACAATTCAGGGTTAGGTATACAAATGTTCATTATGCAGGTACCCTTGGTGAAACATTAACAACTTTGGATATAGCAAAGGCAATAACACAGACCAAAGAAAAATTATGGCCAGGAAATGAGAGGAAGTTAATATCTTTATCTTGTAAAAGCTTGCTTAAATTGATAAGAAATGTGCAAAAACTCTAGCCCAAAGGACATGACTAGTCAATACACACCAAAAAAACAGACAACTGGAAGCATGAAATAATGCCCCTTAAAAAAACCCACATTTGTAATCTATAAAATTGGTAGAATTAAACATATTTATTATTCATTTTTGGGCATTGTGAAGCTGATACTTCATGCATTACCTTAAGAAAGCTTCAAATCAGCCGGGCGTGGTAGCGCACGCCTGTAGTTCCGGCTACTCGGAAGGCCGAGGTGGAAGGATCGCCGGAGCCCA
>CAUYQG010296667.1:0-28469 GCA_963574415.1 Tarsius wallacei
GCTAATTTTTTGATTTATTGTAGAGATGAGGTCTTGCTTGCCCAGGCAGGTCTCGAACCCGCAGGCTCAGGCAATCCACTCACCTCAGCCTCCCAAAGGCGCGGGATTACAGGCTGAGCCACCGAGCCCGGCTGGAAACCAGCATTTCAAAAGCAGGTTTTAAGAAGGCAAGTTGGAGATATTTCCTAAATCTTCCTCTGTCCACCTACTCACCCACAAAAACTCACTGCAACCTTGATTTAGAGTCAATGATTCAAACACAACCCCAAACAAAGCTTTTGAAAAGTTTCCACCAAACTTATAGAGATAACTTTGGGTATTCAAGCAAAGAAAAGGAAAGAAGGGCAGAATGTGTAAAGAAAAGAAAGTGCTTTACTGAGTTGGCTTAAAACACTCCACAAACTGTTTATCAAGTGATGTGTTTTTTTGTTAAATCAGGAACATCTTCAGAGATTTCAGCTTAAAAATAAAATACATCTTCTTTCATTGGTAGGCTATTTCTATCTTCTTTTAACACCATGTAACACCGTCACCTTCTAGCTTTTGATTTTTTTTTTTTTAACAGATTCTGCAGTAAGTCAGTCTAAGATGACTGTTATCATACTACCCTGGATAAGACCCTATAAGCTGAGCCTGCAATTGTTCCGCATCTTAAGGAATAGAGGTATACCCTGGAGGAATGCGCTGGATGCTATGGTTAATTAACTAATTTACTCAATCAAGTTTAACAGTGGTTTTAACTTTAATGAGACCATTACATTTTAATATGGAAATAACAGCTTTGTATCCTTAACAATCCCCACAGTCCCCAAACCCATCTCCCTCTTCCGCCCACTTTGCACCAGCGTTGATGTTGATTTGTGAACCTGAACGCCTGAGTGTAACATCCAGAACTTGTAATACACATGTACTGAGCCCGTTACAGATACACCCCATGTAAACTGCTGTTCTGCCTTCTGGTGGCCCCTGCTGTAGACTGTAAACCCACACTGGGCTTGTCGCTTGCAGTAAGAGCCAAGGCTTTAACACTGGTAGACTTCTTTCTAGATAAAAGTGGGAATGGGGACTTTTGATGCTGAAAACCAGTGTGAGTGAGGAAGAAAGGCAGACCATGTCAGGAAATCCAAAAGGAGAGAAACAAACAGAAATAGCCACATGGACAATGTGGCTTTCAATTGCCCTAGGGAGCCCTACCCTGGGGTTACTGTCCCCAATTTGGGTTGCATTTCATTGGGCTCCTCTAAAGGCAGCAAATCATTAATAGAATGGCCTTCCAAGTTCTTATTGAGAACTTTTATTATCCCAGATACAGTACTTTGGAGATTAACTACGAAAAGTTTTACAAGATGGTGAAGGTAATGAATCATGAATTCTGTAAGGGTAAACCCAACATGCTGAAACCAAGTGCAGCTGTCTTATATTTGCTCTGTGTGCATTTTGCTATCCGTAATTTTGTCATCAATTTTCATCTTTTGTTTAAACATATTTGTCTTTTGGACAAGATAGGTCATATTTCATAGGTTTGATGAATTTTCTCCTTGGTCCAGTTTTACAGAATTTGCACTTAATTAATTGCCCAACCTTTAATTCGACAGACTGTTTTTAATGGCTATGTAGTTTCAAAAGCATATACACAGTGGAATTTCGAAAAAGTAATTGTTTTTATGTCACTTCCAAAGAAAGTCGCAATTATTAAAATGTGTAAATAATTTGTCAAATGCGCAATGGGCAATAATTAGGAAGATATCAAATAAACCTTTAATGGATATTTTTAATTTGGTGTTCAGCAGGAATATTTAAATAATGCAACAAAATATGTCATTTCTCTCCTCAGGACTATAGAAGCCAAATTCTGATGTGAAAATGTACCTTTCAATTCCAGAGACTGGGTCATAATGGAGGTGACACTCATAAAAGATTTTCTAGCTCTTAGCAGAGCCATAAACCGAGAACCCCTTATCCAGGCAGACAGCACCGAATCTGAAAATCTGCCTATCAAAAGCATCATTCAAGCCACAAGTCTCTTCTGTGCCTGGTAAAAGGCATGCAGGAAGAGGGGAGACAAAGGTCAGTTGTTGTCAATTCTTTATAAATGTGATGGTGCCGGCAGTTTGCAAGGGATTGCGTGTTTCCCTAGCAACTTTGTGTGTGTGCAGATGCGTTTAGTACATTTTTTTCTTCTTGTTATTTTCAGACCGTCTTTTTGTACTGTGGACTATTTCGAAGGTATTCTCCCAGTTACATGGGCCTTTTTATTAAGAGGATTAAGAGGCTGACTTTTTTTGGAAGGGAGGTCAGCTGAGTGTGAGGTGGTAAAAAACAGAGTTCAGTCTTTAGTCAGATTACAGATCAAAGGCAGGAAAGAAGAGCTGAAGTAGAGAAAATGTGTTAGACCAAAAGAAAACTGAAAGTACCCAGTTTCTAGACACTGGAACCTAAGATACTGATACCATCATGTTCCTGAGATGGTACTTTGCCATCTTTTTTAAAGAAATGTAAGCAAATTTTCTGAGCAGACTCCACCTCTCCCTCCAGGGTACCCCTTTGATTCTGTGATTGTTTGAGATCCTGGAATTAATATTTTATTTGGGTTCATCTGTTCCTCCTTCTTGTTCATCACCTGCAGGCCAGGAACATTTGGAAAATAACTCTTACCAAGCCCTGCTCTTTATTCGTTCATCTGCAACATTTATTAAGCACCTATGAATTACCAGGCATTTTGCTGGGCATGGAATAGGGTCAGCAAACTTTTTCTGTAATGGACATGATAGTGAATATTTCAAGCTTTTCAGACCATATAGTCTCTGGAAACTACTCAATTCTACTGTCGCACGTTGAAGCACAAAAGCAGTCATAGACAACACAGAAATGTACAGGCATGGCAGCATTCCAGTCAAGCTTTCCATATGGACACTGAAAATGGAATTTCACATAATTTTCACGTGTCACAAAATTTTGCTTGTCTTCAATTTAAAATTTTTCATTTTAAAGATGAAAAGAGTATTCTCAGCCTGAGAGTATGGCCTGTGGGCCATGGTTTGCTGACTCTGGGTAAAAGGCAGGAGTTGTCCTCTCAAATGTCTAACACCATGGAAGGGACACAGGAAAGATGTGACTGAACACATACACAAGATGACATCAAGTTATAGTAAGTGATATGAGGAAAATAAAATAGGATGACATGCTAAAGAAAGGCTGAAAATGGCAGTTGCTACAGATAGAACTGCTAGGAAGGATCTCTTGCCAGGTCCTGAACAACAATGGGAGCCAGCCTGTGGTTCACCTGGGCATCTCTAAGTAGACTGGTTATTCTCTAAATCAACTGTACTTATACCTAATTATGAATTCCTCAATTTACACTGCCAAACTCCAGAACACACAGCAATTGATTCACTAAATCCTGTTATCAAAATTGTAGAAGATAAGCATATGCTAGTAAAAATAATCATACCTATTAACAATTACAGAATTCTAGGTACTGTGTGGAATATCGAATCCCCAGCCACCAGGAGATATGAGTTTTAAGTATGCAGCACAGTTTTCAAAGCAGTTTTTAAAAAAATTTTAATCGGAAATAGTGCCATGACCTGAGGTCATTTTTATTCTCATTTCAATACCAGTAGAGTCTAAATAATGGTGTACTCTCAAATTACAACCTTGAATTGACTGGGCCTCTTTTATTTACATCCTATTGAACTACAGTAACTTTATTTTTCACAGCTGCTAAAGTATTTTTTAAAGAAAAACAAAATTATCTCCATGAAAGTTCTCTTGGAGAAAACAGAATCATAAAGGAACTCATTGCTTAATTTGTCTTTTGGGGGCAAGTCAAATGTGAACAATATTCCTGCTGTTCTCAAAATTTGTTAGCTAATTTCAAATCCAGTGTCACAGTATTTGATGGAACTTTTTGTTCTCAAATGGTTTTATAGTGAGTGGGTCTTCCAGTAGTACTAAAACAGGAAACTTGAACTCAAGATTTCTTACTTGGAATAATCTCTGGTAGTGTTAGGGCTTAGAGATTTTTTTTTTTTTTTTTTGGCTAGTTGGTTTTAAATTAGCAACTATTGATAGTTTTGTTAAAGGGCTTTTGCTGCCTCTCACACAACTTCTGTGACTTTTCTAAAATCAGTCTTACATGTGTGAGCACGTGTGCACACGCACGCGCGCGCGCACACACACACACACACACAAACTGTGCCTCCTCCAGACACTCTTAACAATCCATGACCATGAGCCCTTTTCAGGTCCCACTCCAGTTTTCCTCCTTTTAGTGGAAACTTCAGAAATTCTAAGGCAGACTTGCACTGTCAACTTGTCACCAAACTATTAGAGGGATCTTGGACAAGTTGCTTCATTTCTCTGCCTGTAAAATAGGCTGGTAAACCTTGGCCCCTTCAACTCACATGACTGTTGTTAGAATTAAGTAAAATGACATGTGTAAAAACAATGAGAGAATTGTTATAATTATAAACTGCTTGTAGATATTATCATTCTTGTCTCCTGTTGTGATATCGCGAACACCTGGGTCTCCAGTCTAAATGAGACCATGTACTCTGTGACTGTTGACTTGTTGCCTGCAACCAAGTTCAGTTTTGACAATAAACTCCCTAAGGAGACAGAACTAAGCTCATCATTTTTCCATATCGTTTGTGTAGTGTTGTGCTCACAGTAGGTCCCAAAATATTTTCCTTTCCTGGGAGGCTAATAATCACCAAAGACTTTTCTCACTGGCAAACGCTGTGGTCTCTACACATAACACTTGCCACCACTGCAAGAGGGTGGCCGTCCCTAGACTCACACTTTGAGATAGAGTTCCACCCAGTGGACTCATCAGAACTAAAATCCCAGAGATGTTTTGCAAAATAAGAGTCTGTGGCCAGACAGTTGCCACAGAGTACCTTATTGTATCTCTCTTAGAAAATTGTGAAGTCTGATAGTATGTTAAACCATCACAGAATTTCTGCTGAGAGGTAGACACCTTTGTTCACTCTGGTATGTCACAAACCCACTTAAAGAGAGATGCTTTCTCTCTGTTAGCACCCATTTGCTTCCTTGCCGAACATGAGTCCCTTCAAAGTTACTTCAGGAAATGTCCCAGAAGAGTGTTTTGTAAACTACAGTTCATAAAATCAACTTAATAAGACAGAACACAGATCAGCAATCTACAGCCCATGGGCCAAATCTGGTCCACCACCTGTTTTTGATGGCCTGGAAGCTGAGAATTTTTTTTTAAAAGAATTATATTTTGCAGCTAAGACCTAGTCTGGTCATTGTTTAGCTGAGCACTGACCAGCTAACATGACATGTTTTCCTAAGCTTTGGCCCCCTCCCCTACCTCGGGTAGATGAATCTTTCTCTCGCTCTCTCTCTCTCTCTCTCTCTCTCTCTCTCTCCCCCTCTCTCTTTCTCTCATTTACTTTCTAAATAAACTAAAAAATAGAATGATATTGTGCATCATAAGAAAATTATACAAAATTTGCATGTGTCCATAGTAAATTTCTTGAGAAACACAATCATGCTCATTTATCTGTGCCTTGTCTGTGGCTGCCTTTGCACTATACGGCAGAGCTGCAACAAGGACCCTATGGCCTCAAAACCAAAAATATTTACTTTTTGGCCTTTTACAAAAAAAAAATTTGCTGACCCTGGTCTAAACCATCTCTTAAAAAATGAAATAGAAAAGAATAGAAGATGCTGAAGTGTATCACATCTGGGAAGGAAATTGATGTCTCATGAAGCATTGGCTTCAACAAAATGCATGTGTATCGCGTATGTGTGTGCACTGTGAGTCACAATAAAATGTTTTCCTTACTGTGAAGCACAGCCCAAAAAAGTATGTCTTTTGTGTTTCTAAAAGCAGATTGAAACCTGCCTATGACTTATGCCTACAACTCAACAAGATCTACTAGGTAGCTAGATGGTGAGCAAGAGAGAAAGAACAGAAAGAGAACTGATTCATGGATTCAGGTTATTTAACAGCTATCCCCACAGAAAGCATCTCCTTAAAACTTATTTTCCAGTGAATAAGAGATGAAATTAGTCTAAAATGTAGTGCCAGTGATCTACAGAAGGTTTATCAAAGATTACCTGAATCAATGAAACATGTCACTGTTTGCTTAACCTCAAAGAAGGCTCCACTTCTAAAATAACTTTCCATCCATTCATCCAACACACTGTCATCAAATCTGGAAAGATTTGGATTGAGGAGATACAGGGTACCCAAGTAAAACTATTCCCGTAATAATTATAATAACTTATTAATAATTATCATGATAACTAAAGTAATATTTATTCAACACCTTTTTTAGCAGGGATTGTACTAAGCACATTTATTTCACCGAGCCCTCAAAACAACCCATTATGTGGGTTCATGTTACCCAGTTAAAGATATGGAAGCACAAAGGGGCTAAATAATTTGCCCAAGGTCACCCAGGGAATAAGCAGACAAGCTGGGATTTGAACTTGGACAACAGAACTCCAAACCTGCCCTTTTGACCATTTCATTATATTTTCTCAGCACTCATACCTCATCAGTTCATATCTGCTGGGGGAAAAAAAACGGAGCCTATTGAGTAATAAAGCCATAGAAAATAGTTTTTTTTTTTTTATGGAAATTGTCCTATGGAGATAAAGCTACAAAGTAATAAACAACACCCAATAATACATGTACAACTTGATATGACTGGAAATGTAACTATGCCAGTATTAAATTATCCCCAAATTTGAGTTATAGAAGCATAACTTAAATTATCCCCTTTGCCTGGTACCCAGCCCAAAAGACATATTTTTTTAATAAACATTTTGTGCTGCCTTGCCTTCTCATGCCGCACACTGCTGTGTGAAAGCTACAGCCTTCCTAACGTGATTCATCAGAAAAATCAAGGGGGAAAATAGTCGTGATCTGATATACTGAGCACTCTTAAATTACATGGCAGCTACTTCCCGTACAGTGCAGGGGAAGACAGAAATGCAATGACTAAGTACGTCTCAGCCTGTCACGTCCGTGAACCGAGGAGTGGGGTAGTTCACTGAATCATGTTCTGGAAGCTCTGCACATCCATCGAGACATGAGGTAGCCAAGCTAGCTTGCCCAAGATGAAAGTCTCTGTAATTCAGAGGAGGCTGTAATTCTTTATAAAACATACACTAAGTAGTTTTGTTGACTCCTACATGACATTTCCAAGGTGGTAGGGAAACCAGACCATTTGTTACACAGAATCTAAATCAATAGAGTGTGTGGAGATGAGCAATGTTTAAAAAAACATTATTTAATTGAACAGGGAATGGATAATTCCAGACTTTACACATCTCCAATCTTATGTTTTAAATTCAAGATTGAAAAGGATTTTTAAAATCACAGCAATACAGGAAAGTACCAGGAGCCCATTTCTCTTCCTAGATACCGTTTAAAGAAGAAAAAAAAAATGTTTTTGTCTCATTAGACAACCTAAAATATACTAAGAAAATGGTCACTTGCTTTTATCCCTTTGTGTGTGTGTGGCTGTCCTCTGCCTTACTCTGACAGGAGTCTGAAAAATTAACACATCACTAGGACTTACCATGTGAGATTTAACTTTTGATAAACAACAAAGTGGGTGACTGCTGTGCTAGCTATTTTTAATCCACCTTGTGAGTGTGCTTTTTTTTATTGCTTTATACAGCATATCTGATTCCCTCTAAAGCACCAAGTAAAAAATCTATCCAGCTGTCATCTGCTGCCCGGTAACATCTATCATCACACAGCCTGGCAGGTCTAGTCTATGAGGCAGAGGGGAGAGGAGACAGGAGGCAGAGTCAAGGACTGTCACATGGGATGGAAAAAAAAACTTGTCACAATTATTTATGACTCTTGCTCGGGCACATAATAGGATACATAAGCCTCTGTTTCAGTTTCAAGCACCCTCACAAGGCTGCTCCCTTGTCGAAGTTGGGTGCAGGCAGCTCTACTTTACACATACAATTTCCTGAACAATGCCGGGCACTTGTGAAGTGACAGTGACAAATATGGGAGTTGGTAGCTGTAGCTCTGTGGGCTGTTAGGAGCGTGCGGGTGTCAGTATCAGAAGAACCACCACGTGAAGCCCCAATGCCTCCACTCCCCGATTCCTTTCTTCCTGGTGAAAGACTTCCTTCCTTCCTCCTCATTGCTTTGAACTGCCAGAGACACATGTTTAGAAAATAGGAAATGGTGCGTTCCAGCTTGTATTTTATTATTCTAAGCCATATTTATCCCACCCTAGGAGGAGTGGGTATCTGTATCCATTCGTTTCTTCTCTGACCCATCCCTACACACACAGAGCAAGAAAAAACTCTAAAATTTCATCTGTGAGCATCCTCTGTGTTCATGCCTGCTAAATATCCATGTGTCTGAGCAATTGGTTCAATTAATTTGCTGCCTTTGGTTGTATTCGCAAAACCAAGTGCTGGATTAGATGGCAATTTTGCTCACTTCTGTAATCTCAGGCCTGCTGCAAGGCCGTTTGGTTTGAGTGGCCTCACAAGGGTCTAACCTTTGACTCTTTGGAGGAACTTACAGAAAACTCCATCAACATTCTCTCTACCCGACAGATCATGGCAAGCAGAAGAGCTGAGCTTGCAACGTTTAAGATAATTAAACGTAAAATGGAGGTCCGGTCCAATAAGTGACTCTTGTGCACTTTATGACTCTAGCATGGCCCCACATTAACCTAGGTGCCCACACAGAGTCCTCAGACTGCTCAGCATCACCTGCCCAGACTCTGAAGAAGAGAAATGGCAAAGACCTTAATTAAAGATAATAGGAAGAGAATGGCCTATACATACCCTGGAAGCCAAATCAGAAATTAATATGAGAAAGAAGAAGATCTGTGAATAAAAGCACCCAGAATTCTCCGTATTATTCCAATTATCTGTTTGGGTTTACTAAACTAAAAGGAGCCACCTCAGTTTAAAATATCACAGGAGATCATGACAAGAAACAGAAAATGTTCTTGTTTCATTGAGTCCTAATATATCACTCATAGTGCACAAGAATGAAAAACTTAATGATGCAATTACTACCAAATAATGCCACATTGTTGGTAGAATTCTGCAAACCATTACCTTAAACCTAGAAGGGTGTCTATATGAATTTAAAGAATAAAGAAACTGATAGGGATCACCCAGGATTCGCCATCGGCCCAGAAATCATTTCTCTTGTGTTACATGCTTCCCTCTGTGCTGTCCTCATTCCTTCCCTGTCTCCATCGTCTGGGGAATTACAGAGTTGAATTCCATCAGCATTATTGTGTCTGCCTATGTCTTGTCTACAAAGTGATCTTGTTTCACATGTTAAATTTGAACCTTTAGGCTGAAGATGGATTCTCCAGATCACTAAAGACTTCATCACTGTCTCTCTGAGATTCACCTCTCCACACACCCATACTACCCATTTGGCCTCTGAAGACAATTCAGTTTGCAATACCTCTTTCCTTTCCTTTATGATGATTTTCCCATGGCCCTTTCATCTATAGTATGAGGAGGTTTAACCTTATCCACCACGTGCACACATCTATATGCTTCATATTCCTAAAAGGGCTCACCTCTCCTCTACATGGGTAGGTGGATTATAACCTGAGCACTCTCCAGCCTCTGCTGGTTTCTTTGAGCAGGAAGAGTGACTTGTCTGGCTGAGAAGCTAGTGGTAGACCTGATATCTATGGGACCACATTCCTTGGAATTCCTATCAGGGCTTCCTGCAACATGGTTCACATGGCCAACTCAACTCATGGTGCAATAGATAATCAGTATGATGCAGACTTCACTCAGAAGCATACAAGTTCCATCCCCATCATTTTGAGAACCTCATTTATTCAACAGATATTTATTAAACACCTATGAGCCAGGGATGGTAATAGAGTAGTGAACACAAATGACATGTTTTCTGCTTTCATGAAGTATTTTCCAAGATGGCCACTTTAGTTACAACAGTGACAGGTGCATAACAAAGCAAATACAGGGAGTAACAGTTAAACCATTTAACTCAGGGACCTGACTCAGTCTAGGGGATACAAGAAGCAACAGTTAAGTTCTGTCCTTGAGAATCAGTAAAAGTTACTCAGGTTGGTAACTTGAGCAAGTTACAAAGCTTCTCTGCTGTGAAGATTAAATGAGTTAACATAAGTGAAAAATTTTTAAGAAAAGTCACAAAAGGGTTAGTTGGTAATGTGAAAAAGAAAGAAGAAAGGTGACAGACAGTGTATTCTCAATGTCATTAGAAATACAGCTCAAGAGCTGTGGAGTGAGAAAGAAATGGGTTCAAATTCTGACTCTGCCACTCCCTCACAATGGGGGTTAGGCCACCAATTACTTTTCTCAATCTCAGTTTCTTCACTATTAAAATCAAGATAATTAATTATACCTGATCCATTAACAGGATTACACATATAAAACACCTTAGTGCTGCTGTCCCTGTCATACATGTAGAAATGCTTAGTGAATGTAAGTTTGATTTTCATTTGTTGTGTCTGGCATTCAAAAAAATGGAAAATGAGAGACAAAAATATAATGAAGAATCACTGACCGGGAACCATCCAAACTTTTAAAGTAAAGTGGATAATGATGCCTTGTATTTGAGTAGCACCTTATGGCTCAATAAACAATTTCATGTCCATGACCTCATTCGGACCTGCTGATTAAGCAAAAATGGTAGGTGCCTCGATCTTCATCTCATAAATGAGAAACCATGAATCAAAAAGTAAGGGTCCTTTCAAGTGATTTTTCATAAAGATTTTCCACTTATGTTAGCTCATTTAATCTTCACAGCAGAGAAGCTATGTAACTAAAAATTTTCCAAATGCTAGAGATAGATCTGGAACTTGGGTATTCTGGGTCTTTAGCATTGCTGTTCACCCACAGCATACTCAACTCTCCAAGGTACAGAAGTTAGATTAGAAAAAATAGTTTTTTTAAAAAAGTATATTAGAGAGAGAAAAGGTAGATCCACTTCTCTAAAACGGAGAGGGGGCCAGAGCTTAAAGGAAGTATGGCAGCAGTTGCTTGAGGTTGAATGCTTTTAAAGCTTTCCTTTGGTGGGGGCAGGTCATTAAGGTGATTGGGTGGTGGTCTGTTTTATGTCATTTCAAAGAGGGCTGGTAAGCACAGAAAATATTGTCATGGCGATGGGGTAGTGGTGGTCTTTGTCATGTAGGTCACAAAGGACTAATCACAGTAGATTAGGCTAGCTGGACCCTTTATAGTAGGAAGACAAATACTTTGGATAAAAGTATTTAGTTAGTATAAAGCATGCTTAGGGGTTGCAAGACAATCCCTCAGTGACTACCTCTGGTAAACTGGCTCTACTCTTTGTTAATGACTGAGGGCAAGTTAATTTGCTGAGAAAGCATAACAGAGTTAAGCAGTGTTAAAATGGCTACACTTCAGCTAAGGTTACTCCATTTTTGGCGTTTCATCCTTTCAACCTTCCCTATTCACCAGCTCTTACCCTGAGAGACACTTTTTTATTTCTCCAGATGAAAAAAGTCCTCAAAGGGAAATGTTTTGCCAATGTGGAAGAGGTAAAACACAAAACAGCAGAAGCACTCCAAGACATCAAAATGGACGAGTTCAAAACTATTTTGAACAGTATTGCACCAAACGAAGAGTATTGTGAAGGCAACTGGAGTTTAGACATGTAAGAATAAATACACAATTTTTTATAAATAAATTCTGATTTTGGAGGGCTCCCCCCTCATATATATTTGTATTCCTCCAGAAAAATTGCATATGATCTGAAGAAATGGCCCAAATAACTTTCCACAAAGAACCCATTGTTCATCCTTGATCTGGAATATTCTCTCCTTTCAGCCACTAACCTGCTCTCTGTTCTTTCACTTGTATAGTTTTAGAATGATATTAAATATTTGGAAAGTCATTTTGGGAGCTAAAGTTCACTGTGATTTGAAGTCTTATGACTACAAAATAATATTGTTCTAACTGATCCTTCACATCAATGAAGACAAACGTATTTGGTATATATATTTAAGGTTTAATCCTACCAAAGTCAGGAGGTTCATGTTAGAGTGCATTAGACTTGTGAGACACTCAAGTAGAATTGAATCAAAGATGGAATTGCAGGTTTTTATATATTAAGTATTATCATCAGACTTTTATACTATAATAATATGATCTAGTGTAAAATAATATATTATTTTAATTTTGTTGATTAATAGAAAGCCTATTGTCTTATAACTAAAATTTTCCTCTTCATATTCAGCATTGAAAATTCTACAATAATAAATATAAGTCTAACGAAACTGCATATTAAAAAATCTTCAAACCATCATCATTTTCATCATCAGCTTCTTTATTCTCTTCATTGTCATCCTTTTATCACTTTCATTTTTATTATCATTGAAAGGAGGTACCTACAGAAACCTAGAATAAACTTAGTTGAGCAAAGTCTTTTTGCCTCAGGATAACCATTGGTGCGTAGACTTTACCCCTGACATGCTTTGAATCTAGCACAGGTTAGACATAGGTAGATAAATTTCCTATAGGCAGGTTTTAGGAACCAGTCAGACATTTCACTGCAGGCCAAGTGGCAGCCTACCCTAACCCCTCAGCAACTCTTCACCAGATGCAAGACAAGGACAGAGCCATAGAAATGATAATAGGCCACCTTTTGATCAAGGAGTTTGTGGATTGCAAATATCTGGCAAAGTCTCTTACAGACCCCCCCACCTTGTCTCCTGGCATCTAGCCCACCACCTGAGGGCATGAGATGCTAATGTCTGGCCACTCAAAATCTAAGACTGACTACAAGCAACATCAAAAACACCCCATTAGGGCCCAAATTCCCTTACCCCAAAGGCCCTTAAATATACCCATTTATTGGCCCTTTGAGGCCACACTTGCCTCTGAGTGTCCACCCTCTTTCCAATCTGTGAAAGGCGAATAATAAACTTTACTTCTTTCTGCTTTCTTGCTTGGTTGCAATCTTGCATTACTCCTGCAGCCCCAGCACAGGCTCTGGCCCACCTTGCCTCAGTTGACCCTTTCAATCGTTTTCTCGTCTTTATCACCATTATCAATCTTCTCCATCATCTCCTCTATCATTATATAGAAATAGTAATTTTCCAATCATACACAATTTCATTTGTTGTTCACAACTCCCTGGGGTAGATAAATTGAAGTTACATCATATGTGAATTTAACCACATAAACTGCAACCCAAAATCAAAAAAAGTACAAGTAATGAAAATAGTAAATTAATGACATATCTAATATAGTCATGTACCACTTAACAATGGAGACGTATTCTGAGAAATGTGCTGTTAGGTGAGTTCGTTATTGTGAGAACATCATAAGTGCACTCACACAATCATAGATGGTATAGCCTACTACACACCCAGATTATATGGTGTAGCCTATTTCTCCTAGGCAATCAACTTGTACAAGATGTTACTGTCCTGGATACCTTAGACAACTGCAATACAATAGTAAGTATTTCCATATCCAAACATAGAAAGAGTACAGTAAAAATGTGATATTACTACCCTAAGCGATCACCATCATGTATATGGTCAATCATCATGTATATGGTCAAACACATCATTATATGGCATGTGACTGTATACTATAAAGTTATATTTAATATATTTGCTCTTTATTTTATAAAGTACACATTATACATTTATAAGCACCTATACTGTACAACTGTATACATAAAACCAGGAGTACCCCATTTTATGGTGACATAAGGGTTCTCTAATGGCAATATTAACTATGTCTTAGTTACTTTAAAATCTGAACTATTTTATTACACCTATTGTATTAATAGAGATAAGGACAGTAGGATTTAAAGAGCTAAACATTTCATGTGAATACTTAGATACATAACTAGACAAATTGTGAGGTGATCCCATACCTGTTTGAGAACAAAGCTACCCTCCTGTCAACCACTTCACTATACTGTGTCCAAAAGCAGTTCATGCTGATAAAGTGATGGAGAGAAACAGAGAGAGAGAGAGAGATACAGAGACAGACAGAGAAAGAGAGAGAGACAGAGAGAAAGAGAGGCAGAGAATGAGGGAGAGGGAGAGAATAGGGGGAGAGGGAAGGGGGAGGGGGGAGAGCGAGAATAGGGCTTAATACCTTATTTGTGTTTGTTTTCAATTAGCAAACCATGGCATCCGGGGTGAGGGTAAGGTGGAAACAGCCAAACTAAAATAGAAATAATGGCATTTCATGGGCGATGCATCTCAATTTGTTTTTCCACACTGTTGGCAGGGAGATGTTTAATGATAAAGCAATCCTTCTAAAGAGGCGTTCTGAACTTCTAAACAGTAGCAAAGCAGAATTGATTAAAACAATAGCTGACTCGCTCTCCTAAACCATCCTCAACTTCTGCCCAGAAGCCATTCTCATTGTTTTTCCAATTCTAGGGTTGACATTTACTTGTCTTTCTTTTGGGGCAGAACAGAAAATTGTCATGTGAACTATTTAAAAAGTGGAGTCAATAAATTCTAGTCAAAATAATGGCATGGTCTGCATAGAATTTTAATATTCCTTTAAAAGGGAAAGCATGTTCATGATGCATTTCATGTAGGATAGAGCTTTCCCGAGGTCTGTGATATTCCCAGGAGCATAAACTTGGCAGAAATATTTGCTGAATTGGTATTTCCAGAACTGGGGCAAATAGGAAAGGGAGAGCTTTGAAGGAAACCAGCAGATTGGGTAGTAGGTAAGCTGACATCCTCAAACAGAGCTTGAATGGCATCTTCCCAAACAGTTTTCTTGGGACTTCAGTGTTTCTGAAAATCATTCAAGGCTGCTCCTTCTCAGAGTTCCAGTGCAGCCCTCAAGTTCATGATACTGTCTCTGAAATAGTGTACCAAATACAGAGATATATTTGAATTACTGACTCTCTCCTGGCTCTGGTATAAACACCATTTTTATTTAGGAAAAAAGTCCAAGTAAAATGAAAAGCAGCAATATAGGGAGAGCAGTAAGGAAATAAAAGGACTGACAAGCCTCTAGGATTCCTCCCTTTCCTTGATCTTCCCCTGGGAAAGAGGTTAGAGTCTAAAGGACATAAAACACTCACACGTTCATTTATTCATTGAGCATACATAGAGAAGAATGATGCCTGAGACTCTGGATTTATATGCTTTTAACCTTCTTAAATGTATCCATATGTACTCAGAACAAAAGACAGAGAGTAAGCGTAGGGACAATTTAATCATATGGAATATTCCTCCAATATGCTACCACATGAGCACACTTTCAGAAATGTGAGATAGAAGACAGGAATCTCCTGTTTATTTGGGGTGGGGAGAGAGGCTCTATTTCTCTCTTGGCATGAGTATCCTATATTTTAAATATGTATATCTGTGGCTCAAATAATGAAATGGGCATTTAGTGAATTGCTCAAATAATGAAATGGCAATTTAGTGAATTTAGTGAGGTACAATTGGCTGTTTTGGACTTACTAAGGGCTTATAAAAGACTGAAATCTATGGGAGATTTGAAGAATTCTCAGGTGTCACTAAAAGCAATTCAAGTTTCACTATAAGCAACTTTTACCTTACAGGTTAACTTTAGTGACATATGCCTAAGAGGTGATTTTACTATACAGTGACAAGTTTCTTGCCTCATAACATTTGGAGGATGAAAATTAATCTAAAAAATAAAAAATAAACAAGTAAATCTATTCATAATTTTGTTGAGGGCTATTAAAAAAAGAAAAAAGGGCCATGTACACTTTCTAACTCTGACCATTGATAGGATCAAGACACCAGAATTGCCTCATCGGCAATGAGCACACTTAGTGGCCAGATCTTGACTTCTAAATACCATTTTCCAATGAAAGAAACCAGAAATCCCTGGAGAAGTGGCTGATTCTAGATTGGGGCAGATAAAGTAAAATATGAATCTGGAACATCTCAGGAAACCCAAACAATAATGGGGCATGTCAAAAGGACACAGGAACCATTTTTAAGGAACTCTCACATAACCAATCTGAAACAATTGCATGAAAATAAATAATGTTATTAATAGACTAAAACCTGTTGAATAAAAATAGAAAGTCTGAGTTCAGAGTGACAAAAATAAATGCATATGTATTCAATTTTGTTCAATTCCACATGTAAGTAAAATCATACAGTATTTTTCTTTCTGCATCTGGCTTATTTCACTTAACATAATCTTCTCTAGGTTATCCATATTGTCACAGATGGAAGAATCTACATTTTCTGAAAGAAGAAGAAATGGAAAGAAGGAAGGAGAGAGGGAGGATCAGAAAGAAGAAGAGAGAAAGGAGAAATTATAAAATGTGTGTGAGTTCTGGTTAACAGCTGTTTAAGTTTAAGACTATAAGCTAAAAGAAGACTTAAATGTTGCCCTTCTTTTATTCTAGTGTATAAATTTTTTTGTTCTTGAGTGTGAATCCTTGTATTATTTTATGTACATTAAAAAAAGATCTCTTCCACTTGGGAATCTTTAATAACTACTTCAATAGCTTTTCAACTTTTCAAAGCCATAGATTCCTGTCTTCACACAAAACCTTATGCAGAAGTCCAATAAATAAAACAGCTTACCTGGAGCTGTTTTGGACGAAGCCTGGGGTGGAAGCTCTGAGGAGCAGAGCTGGCCTGCGTCCTGGACATCCAAATACTCAGCAGCCCCTGCCATCCTGAATTCCTGCAGCTCCCTCAGCTGCCCCCTGCATTTTCAAGGAACAGTCTGGAAAACAACAAAATACTAAAATCTGAAACTTGACTCTCAAACTACAGAAGAGCTTTCATTAAAATTGCTGTCTCAGCAATTTCACATTAAGCTTCCATTTTATTCCAAATGGTTATGATTTGATGATGAGCCCACTCAATTGGGTGGCTATGTTATGCTTTCTTATAATTAGATAACAGAAGGTCTGAACACCAACAATATTCGTCTTAGCATTGGTTTTGTGCAATCTTTCTAGGCAGCACTCTGGTACTTCTAAAATACTGACTTTTTTTTAACTTTTATGCAAATTGCATGTATAATAATCCATGATATACTTTAACATTAGTTGTTCTTCAATTTGAAGAAATGCTGATTTGAAACATAATTTAACAAATTATTCAGTCAAGCATAATAAGAGCAAAATTCTTCCCCCCATAAAATTTTCAGAGACATTTGGACAAAGGCAGCAATAGTTTAGTGAAATTTGCTGAAAAACCTCTAACTCACATACTTTTTTTTTCTTCCCCAACTATACTGCTATGAAGTATAAATGCCCAGAAACACAGACCATCCATTAAAACAAATCTATCTAATGCAATTTTTAACAAACTTTTCTGGAGCTACAATGATTTCCTCAAAGCCCACAGCATGAATTTTTTAAAACAAATTTGATGCCATTATAAAGTGGTGAACTGACAGTCTTGGAGACTGAAATCTTCCATTTAACCACAGCCCGGGTGTGACACAGACAGAGGGCAATGAAAACCCTTCCTAGTTTCCTACCCCTCCTTCAACTTACAGTGGAGACACATTTAGGAAAGAATGGGGCACTGTGGTTAAGGCCGTGGCCATTTCACAGGCTAGCCTCACTGGGACATACATATTCCTTCACATGAAGGAAATGCCATTGGCTTCTCTCTCTCTCTCAGGACACAGGATGGCTTTCTAACACCAACGCCCTTTTGTTGACCATGTCAGATCAAAACCAACTGATCAGACACCTGTGCTGATTCAGTGGCCTCTCACCAAATACGAAAAAATAATTCAAAGATGGGGACACGATGCATTCACATCAGTTGCACCATCTCCTGAGAAAGATAATTCTAGAACTAACCCTTCACAATGATGTTGGAGTTTGGCGCCTTCTAACAGAAACACTTATGTCTAATTCCAAGGACTTTGGATTAACAAATCAAGTAAACAACAGTCAAACCCACTGACAGTGAGAGATGAACCCTCTACCCAAAGGCTTCTCGGTTTTGGCACTATGGACATTTGGGGCCAGACAATTATTTGTTGTGGTGGCTGTCCTGTGCATCATAGGATGTCTACCCACTAGATGTCAGTAGCATCCATCCCAGTAATGACAACCGAAAGTCTCCAGAAAGTCCCTCTGGGGGCCAAAATTGCACCCAGCTGAATCTCTACTCTCTATGCCCTGATTCTAGTTCTATCTCTTAGACCCCAAGATAGTCACAGTTGTGCAAATTTTGTATTTTCTTTTACATTCATCTCTTCTTTTAGCCTCAGTCCTAGAAAGATCACCCTAAACACATCATTTTGCAGTCATGTTATTATATAGGTAGCTAGACTGTGTAGAATTTGGCAAAGAGCCATGGACTGTGTGCTGTTGCCTGCCCTTTATCAAGAGTATCTTTTTGTTTTACAGTTGGTTGAATTATGCTCAAGCTCCCAGGCAGAGCGGCTGGCTGAAGGAGATCTGATGAGAACCACATTGTTTGGTTCATGGAATGTGATTTACACCCCCCAGATAGTGGATTTTAATTTGTTATATATGTCTATTAAACTCTGCCTTCCTCCTCCCCTTTCTTAGAATGAAAAGCAGATTATTTAGTGCACAATCTAAAAATCTGCCGGTTATTAAATTTTCCTTTTCGTTTAGTTTTGAAGCTTTTATGCCTGTGAAACTTATTTACATACTGTATATATTAAATAGAGGGTAATCCAGAGTACTCACAGGACTCAAGAAATGATAAGGTACTCTTCCCATGGTCTCAAAGCAGAATCTATCTGACTCCTCAAAAGATGGAGGCATTTATAGCCTTTGTCTACAGCTCAAGAATATGCTTCTACTAAAGCAGCAGCTCATGCCAATTTTAGGTAAGTACATCAGAAACAGCAAGTAGAAATGCTTCTATACATCCTAAGTTGTCATACTGACATCTAATGCAATAAAGTATAATGCTTTGAGATGCTGACAAGAAAAATACAATTACTTGTATATAACTGTATATATCATATATTGTCTATTTTATGTTTCATTTAACAATATGCTTAAGAAGCAGGAAAAGTCACAGTAGTATATTTCAAGTCATATTTTCTTGTAAAAATTTAGCCCCCCTTTATCATTTATTTAAAATAAGATGCATTAATTTGGATCATTTTTAATAAAATACATCATTGCTTTAATAAATGTGTCTACCATAGATTCAGTTTCTACACTATAGAAAGCATGGGACATAGATTTATCTTTTAATTTAATACTCACAACAGCTTGGAATTTTAGGTATATTTAATTCTATTTTGCAAATAAGAAAAAAGTTTCAGAAAAGTTAAGTAATTTTTCTAAGGTCATATGGCAAGCCAGCAACAGAATTGGAAACTGAATCCAATCTGGACAACCCTATTGTTCATGCTAGAGGCACCACAGATTTTACCTTCTCTGATCAACTCTCTAGGGCCTGAAGTTGTTGGAAATTAAGCCAGTATCTTGGGGGAAAACCACAGTAAATTGCAAACTTTGGAGCTTCTTAATATTCTATCTGAGCAGATCCTTCCACATTTTTTTTTTTTTTTTTTTTTTTTTTACTTTTAGAAAGGTCCTCAGACTCATGGGGATTAATCACTAAATACCATAAATACCACTTTGGTTTGCAAAATAGACAAGAACAAAACATTCCTGATAATCCTACCCCACTTCTGCCTTCCACGGCTTTCTTGTCTCCCATCTGAGTCCATAACCTCCTCTCTCATTGTCCCTACCTCAAATTCCATATTTCAGTCTCTGAGTTGCTTACAGTTTCCATAGCATTCTGTGCCTTTGTTAAAGCATATATTATGCTCATGCATTCATCATTCAGGATTTATCAAGTACCTTCACTCTTGTAGGTCCTAAAAAGGCACTGATGAGTAAGACAAAGTTGCTGCCCTCATGAAGCTTATGGTCTAATTTGGAAGAGACAGGCAGTGAATGAATAATTAAGTAAAATATGAGAGAAAGGTATGGAGCAAGGAGGACCATATGGCTGGCATGGAGTGGGAAAAGCAGCAAGTAGAAGACAATGTGGTAAGGCTCGGGAGGGGATATTATGTAGCAGTTTATTCTTATTATGGCAGCCTCAACAAGACTTTGACATTTACTTTGAGTGGCGAAAAGGGTCTCCCCATTTTCTGTGCCTTTGGTAACTTGAAGGCTATGTTTTAACATACTGTCTTAGTCCATTTGTGTTACTATAACAAAATACCTGAGACTAGGTAATTTATAAACAACAGAAATTTATTTCTCACAGCTCTGGAGACTGGGAAGTCCAAGACCAAGGTGCCAACAAGTTCAACGTTTAGTGAGGGCCAAGTCTCTGCTTCCTAGATGATACCTTGAATGTTGTTTCCTCCAGAGGGTTAAAACACTGTGTCATCACAGGTGGACATTTCTTCAGACCCTTTTATAAGGGCCATAATTCCATCCAGGAGGGCTCTGCCCATATGACTTAATCATTTCTTAAATGTCCCACCTCTTAATACTGTCATATTGGCTATTAAGTTGCCTATGGTCTCAAAGAAGAGTCTATCTGTCTCCTCAAAAGAGGAAGCCATTTATAGCCTTGGTCTACTTTCCGAGGATACACTCAGACCTGTGCACACAGTATCTGAGCTGTAACACATGCTTCAAGCTTTTTATGCAGAAATTAATAAAAACTTTGTCTAAAGGGCCAAGAAGTTTCTGGAAATATAAAAGGAGACTGGAGAGGTATGTGTGGTCTAAATAAGGGTCCAGCAACTGTTGACAGATGGAACATGGTCCCTAAGTCCAAAAATCACAGATCTCTGGGCCACCTGTGGCACATGGGTCACCAGTGTATAGCCTCTGTTGCCACTCAGCATCTGTCTCTTGAATGAATCAAAAGGACAAAACACTGCAATGTAGCATTTTTGAGAAATATTGTGAACAGTAGGAGTGTTCTACACAACAGTAAGAACTTCAGTGTCAACCCTCATCAAGCCTTCCTTCTCACCAACATTGACATTTACTTTGTATGGCAATAAGGGTCTCTCCATTTTCTGTGCCTTTGGCAACTTGAAGGCGATGTCTTAAGACAATGTCTTAGTCTATTTGTGCTACTATAACAAATACTGAGGCTAGGTAATTTATAAACAACAGAAATGTATTTCTCACAGGGCTGGAGGATGGGAAGTCTAAGATCCAAGCGTTGGCTGGTTCAGTGTTTGGTGAGGATCCAGTCTCTCTTTCCCAGATGGTACCTTGAAAGTTTCAATTCTTCTTTTCTCATATCATCAAACTACCTGTGTTTTTTTTAAAAAAAAGAATGCTTCCAAAATTCTGCTTTCCAGAGATTGCTATATCCTCCTAAGGTTAACAAAATACTTCTTCCTCCATAAATCTTTCATACTTCTTCTACAAGACCTGCTAATTTAACCAAGCAGAAGCAAACCTATACATTAAATTTGCTTAATTGTCACTGGAAAAGATTGCTATCTTTTAGTGCAGATGTAAACAAAAAGGGAACTTTTGTTTAAAAATGAGCCAGAGTTAAGCACAAAAGTGGGAAGATTTTCTGCTGGCTTTAACTGGGAAATGCTGAATATGCAGTGAATTTTTTTTTACATTAATAATAATAGGAAACGGTAGATAGTGGCACCTCAGCACAATTCTAATTTAATGAGAAACAATAAAATAGTTTTCCAAAGGGGCCTATTTAGGTCCAAGAAAGGGGAATATTAAAGTTTCAAGATTTATTCTACTTTCGTTAAGGTATGCTGATACACATTTTCTAAGGCTATATTCTACTCACTGATTAGATCTCTCTCTCTATAATTTTCTTACTTGTAAGGGAATTAGATTGGTATTTTCCAGGCTAAATAACTTTTAGACAAAGTATTTAAACTGAATCAATCCATTTTCAGCACAAGTAAGGTTGGTCAAAATCCTATATCACTCAGGCAGCCCGATGAGGCAAATTTTTAATATATTTTGATATCATTAAGTACAAAGCCATGGAAATCAACTATTAAGATAAGACTTTTAGAAAAGAATTGGGTATGCATAAAACTATTGGCAAAGTACTATCTTTGAATCAAGCTTCCCTTATTTGTGTGTGTGTGTTTTTCAGATTATTGCATTTGTTAACCAATACGTATTACTTATGACAATATTCAAACAGTATGCTGTGAGGTTAGAGATGATAATGATGATGATATGTTGGTGATGATGAAATGATGATGATTGTTGACCCTAACTGAGCTCTTTCCACATCCTAGACACTGTGCTAAGCACATTGTATTCCTTGCTTAATTTAATCCTAACATTCATTGATGTGCTAAGATCTATGTTAAATGTGCAAAGTACTTTCATATCACTTTGCATGTTACATTACGCTCCCGTTGTACAGATGAAGAAACTGATACTGTGAGAATTTGAGAAGCCAAGGATTACCTACCTGGACAGTTCTTAGGAAGGAGTACTCACAAAGGCTGGCGGAGATGGGAGGGCCCTAGTCCTGGGGAATATTAGAGTCTCTGTCATAAGTATAGCTCTCAAGTTCTCACAAGATCTCTAGTGAGGTTAAGACCCCTGAATGGAAATAAAGTAAGATTATTAAGCACTGACTATCTGCTGGGTATTGTTCCAAATCATTTATTCTTAGGATCCTCTTTAGGCCTCATAATAAGTGCATAAAGAGTTAACATTGGTCCCTATAGTCTATAGATGAGGAAGACTAAGGCACAAGGAGCTGTTTGTTTACCGGCATATGACTATAAATGGTGGCGGCTGGGCTTGGCCTGGGAAGTGTAAACCCAGAGCTCATGTTCTTAGCCATTATTGCATTCTGACTGTTTATGAACCAGCTGAGCCTGAACAAAGGCCTTTGCCCAAGCTTAGCACTGAAGGAACAGCACTGAACCCCTCAAATGATCACAGGGGTCCGGGCAGAAAGTTACAAAGAGACTGACCACAGACCAAAAGACTTATCTGGGAGACTCTCATATAACCCTGCAGCTTTTGTGCTTTCCTAGAGAGAGAACTAGGACTCTTTAATTAAAAAAAAAAAAAAAACTGAGGATTAGATTGCCCTTGAAAGAGGTTAGATTTGATTTCAAAGAGAAAAGGAACATGATGTGGTGTGCATAGTCATGATACAAATGCATACCGTTCACACACAGGGACACCTAGTGCAGTACCTGCCTTCCAAGGAACAGAAATTCTAATGTAGATGTTGGGAGATGGGAAGACACAGGACACCGTGAGAGGTGGCCTCAGGAAGCAGCCAGCATTCCACATTACAACAAAATGAAATGCTCAGCCCCTTCTCTAGCTCTCTCCAGGATGAGAGACCTGCCCTTCACCCCATAAGGAGCCATTGAGGTTTCTAAGTCAAGGTACAACATAGGCCAAGCTGTCTTTTAAAGTGTTCGGTTTAGAGCTGTCCATGAGCTGGCAAGGAATTGAAGATACTGAGAGTGCAGAGGTCCTCTTAGGAGGTATCATGAAAATGCTAGTAATATTGAATATAAGGAGTGACAGAAAGCAGAAAAAAGAAACAAAGTCAATAACAAAGTTAAGAAGACACAGAATGGAAATCTCAAAAGTTGCACATGTTCTAAATAGGATTTTAGGGTTGTGGGCAGAGGCTATGGAGGATATGCAGAAAATGGCATGAGTGTCAGCTCCACTTCTAACTGGTCATGGGCTTTGGGTGGGCAACTACTCGACTTTTTGAGCATCAGTTTCTGCATCCTGCAAAACAAGGGTAACAACGTCCCTACCTCACACAGCATACATATTTAACAAACACACAACAAATTCTGCCTCCTAATATCATCAATGTTGTTGTTGCTGTCAATGCAAATAACAATAATATTCCTATATTTCTCTTTTAAAGGATGCCCACTTACTAGTTAATGAAGGTAGGAGGGAAGGAGGGAAAGAAATAAACAATAGCAACAAGGAAAACCCCATGAGGGATCTTTCTTTTATAACCTCGGACTTAAAAGTTTCCATATGAAGGTGGCAGATGGTGGTCCACTTTGGAGGCTATATGAGAGTCCCTGATCTGAGGAAATAAATAAATAAACAAATGCACTACAATTTAAGGCTTAAGCACGGTTTATAATCTGGCCAATTCTCTTCCCTGAGGGACGAGTGTCAACTTGATATCTCTAAAACCTGAACTAAGTTTCAAAAGCTGGAAACAGTGACTGGTTTTAACCACATCTTCAGTAACATGTCCGTGTCCCCTGCAAACTCTGCTCTGTGATGTTCTCATTTTGTGATTAATCTAACAACATCAATACATCATTGGTCTTCCTTAAAACTTATTTCCAAATTTGTCTAGTGCAATACCAACAATCATAAACATCTAGTGCTAACAATGTACCATGCATCATGCTAATTGGCTCACATAAAACTTTAAGAGGATGGAAATATGTCAAAACCTAGATTGCAGAATCAGCAGTGAGCTATTTCTCTTTCTCCATCTTCTGCTATGGGACAATCATACACTTAATTCCTTCCATGAAAACTTAAAAACCACCTCCTGCTAAATAAATATGGCTGATCTCCTGCTTAAACCTCATACAGTTTCCCATCACATTTATAATGGAATTTAAGTTTCTCAAAATGAACTTCAAGGCCCTACATAAGTTGGTCCCTAGTTATCTCTTTGTTTTCAGTTTCTAAACTCTTATACTCCAGCATCTTCTCTTCCCCTGGATACTTAATGTGTATGTTCTCTTCAGGACCATTGTACTTACAACGCATTCCCTCTGTCTGGATGTGTTCCCCTGGTTCTTCTGTCCTATGGCTAGCTACTTATTCACATCTCGGCTTAGATGTCACTTTCTCGAAGAGCCCTTGCTTGGCAGTCCTTTCTGAAAATAATAAAACACCCTCCAGGAGGTGTGCTGGAACTGCCTTATACTATGTACAGCTCTTCCGAACTCCTAGTCACACTGGTAACTTGAAATCAGCCATGATGGGAGTATTTACACCAGAGAAACTGGCAAACACTACAGATCAGGACTTTTTTCCCCCACCCAAAAAACCAGTTTATTATCACACCATGACCCACTTCTACTCTCCACCTATCACTGTCCAACATGTGGCTTTTGTCATGTTCTCCATAGCATCTGTCATTCTGAAGTCATCTTTTCTAGGTGTTGTTTACTTTTTTTTATTAACTCTATCTTCCTATTAGGATGTAATCTAAAGAGAGCAAAGATAGTATCTAAAGTTTATTGCTAGATTCCTAATACTTAGAAGCATGTGTATAAGAACCTTAAAAATTCTTATTGAAAGAATTAATTCATTGCACTTTCCTCATATCATTTGCCCCACTCTATTTAAGATTCTGAATTTCCTAACAGAGGTCTTTCATGGTTAAGATATTTTTAACTTAGAATTTTCTAGTAGCTACAGCTTCAAGCACTATCAAAATTGACAGTGTATGTGTGCCTTACCAGTCACCAATTAAGAATTGGAATGATGATTTAAAATATCATTTACTAGTTTTCCTACTCCATAATATCTGTTTGGAAATTGTGAAGAGCTCACCCTTGTCTCTTTTCATTCTAGTGTTCTATGTAGAAAAATGTCTCCCTTTTGAAGGGCACTTACTATATAATCCCTTTGTTAGAATAACAGGACCATCTGGCCCCATCCATCTTGCTGCAATTTGATCCTGGGTTAATTGCACCCTGTCACTGGCCATGATTGACATTGTATGTTTCCTCTTTTTGCTAAGACTAGTTCATTATGAAGGCAACATTTTGAAGACTCAAATTCTTGAAGACTTTTTCACAGCTGCTTGAATGGAACCAAGGACTTTGACAGAGTTTTCCTGGTGGTACATGGGATCAGTACATAACAAAAGTAAGATGTGAGAGGGAAAGTTGACCACAACAGAAAAGAAGAGGTCAATCCTATGAAAGGTTGACAAGCAAAATGTAATGAGCAGAGAGAGAGAGAAGAGCAACTAAACAATCACTCAGATTGATTATACAGGCATGCTGGATGATATTGATGAGAAACACCACTTAACAAAAGTATGGCGTACCTGAAGTCTGCAGACATGGGGTCCCAAATCTAATTGCCTGTAGTACCTAAGAAGGTAAAGTAAATGGTGAGGTAAACAGAGCATCAAATAATACAGGCAGGAGACACTGTGACAAACTGAAAACCCATACTCCCTTTTAAAGGGGCAATGCATTTCCAGCTATAGCTATTTTTGCCAAGAGGGAATATGGAACCCATAATGTCAGATTGTAATGAATATTGTTGGTTGCCCCCTGATATCCATTTTCCCCTGCTTTTATACTTGTAACCCCCTCTTCTATGTAAGTCCAGGAAAACTGATCCTATTTCCATTCTATTCTCCACATTGGTCTAAGCTAATCAGGAGAATCCCACCCCCCTTGTCAGTGACTAGTATAAGAATGGGCCTGTAACCCACTTCTAGCCAATGAGATGTAAAGGAAGGCCAACTGGATACCTGGACTTCCAAAGAAAGAAACAAAGTGAGACAGTGTTTCTTCTTCTGGACAGAATCGTAGCTCCTTGTAATCCTGGAAACTGCTGCCACCATCTTGCTACAAGATCACAGAAAGGAGAGCAGAGCCCAATGCCTCTGAAGAAGGGGCAGCAGATGCCTGTGACATGACACCTGGAACCAATCTCTAGACTTTGGTAGTATGAGATAATTTTTCTTATTGTTGAAGCCAGTCTGAGTAAAGTTTTGTCACTTGTAGAAAAAAAAATCCAAGTGATACACCAACCTCCCAACTTCTCAAAAGGTGTGATGAATTCCATTTTTTTTTTTTACTGTGATCACTAATTTTTAATATTGTATAGAAAAGTCCCCTCGACTAAAACAAACAAATAAACTTCAGTGGGGTGGGAGAAGGTCTTTTTTTTCAACCTGTGGCCTAACTCGCCACCTTAACTCCCAGTATGCAGTGGAATCTATGCCAAATTGCGTATCTCAGAGAGGTTCTAAACTCCTGGAACTTTGCATGCTGCTTCCCATTAATCAAGAGAACACTTATCCCTGCCTGACTTTCAGAGCTTCACTTTCTGCATAATTTAAATTAGAATATCAATATCCAAATGCATCATAGTGTGGTGCTCAGCAAAAGAGATGTGAGGCTGTTGGAGAGAAGACCTTCAAGAAATGAAAAGGTTTGTTAATTAAAGGGTTTTCTTTCTTTCATTTTTTTTGCAGGAAAAAGGTCATGAGAATGAGAAAATACTTACCTTATTAAAGTCCAACAAAACCAATAAACTTGAATTACTATGTACATTAACATGGTTAGTTCTGCAAATATGATCCATTCTTGTCCTCTCAGCTTTGCATATAACTTGTCCGTCTTATAAAATACCCTCTTTTATCCTCTCTGCCCATCCATATTTTACCTTGATTTTATTTAAGGTCCAATTCAGAAGAAACCAAGAAGCTGCGTATGCCTGGAAATTCTCAAACTGTCTCTTCATGTGTGGTTGACATATCAACTGAGCAGAGCTTTCTGGAGCCATCCATCTGTTCGGTAGCAGAGTTCTGACTTCAAGACCAGAGTCTGAGCTTACATGCTCCTCAAATGAATCTTCTGCACATTATAGCTGAGAGACACTGTTCTAATGCACTCACAACTATATCATTATAATGGACTTTTGAATCATTACCTGGACTTATCTCCATATACTTCTTTCCAAGAAAGTCATATCATATCATCTCAACTCAGATTATAAGCTCCTAGAAAGCAAGGACCTTATTTTATACTTCCATATTCTTATTTATCTTCTCTAAGCTTCATTCAGTTTCCTCATCAGTAAAATGTAGATCTATAGTTCTTGCCTGAGGGGTTGTTTCAAGGAGTAAATGAGACAATAAAATACTAAATTATATTGAACTCCAACTATGTGTCAAGACACAGTGCTAAGCCCTAGATACGTTATTTCATTTAATCTTCAACATAATTCCATGGAACAGTTGATGTTGCCCCTTTTTGCCGAGGAAGAGACTGATCCCTTAGGAAGTTAAGAAGTCTAATAAGTTCACACAGCTAGTAAGATTGGAGTGGATTTTAAAGCCACATTCCTCTGATTCTAATGTCCATGCTTTTACTCCTATCCAGATGTCTACACAAATATAAATTCCCAGTGTTATACCTGGCCCTGGATGTAGTTCCCAAAGACCCAGAATGCACTAAGTGCCCAGAAGGAAGGCATGTTAAAATGTCCCACCTGGATCTTATAGCTGGAGAAAACATCGCTTCATGCTTCTTATAACAATAAAAATCACCAGCAACAAGCAGGCAGAGAACCAAATAAAAGGCACAATCCCATTCACAATAGCCACCAAAAAAATGAAATACCTCAGCATCTTCCTAATCAGAGAAGTAAAAGACCTTTACAATGAAAATTACAAAACACTGCTTAAAGAAATCCAAGAAGACACAAACAAATGGAAAAATATTCCATGCTCATGGATAGGAAGAATCAACATTGTTAAGATGTCCATCCTACCAAAGGC
>CAUYQG010296669.1:0-41492 GCA_963574415.1 Tarsius wallacei
CTAATCCCCCCCCCCCCCCCCCCCCCAGAAAAGACAAACTCTAAGGGTTCAGTCCAATAGCTGTTTTCAAGGAGGAGAATGAACTCTCCAGAGAAACAAGGATTGCTTGGTAGGTTGAGGGCCCAGTTGAAGATAAGACCTAGGACAAAGGTCTGGAATGTGATGTGATATTTTGCTCCCAGCATGCACATGCTCCCGGTAGGAAAGGTGGAAAATATGGTTGATCTGGAGTTAGGGTTTGGATAGGCAGGGAAGTTGAAAGGAAAAAGAAACAGAGGCATCAAAGATACTGACAACAGTGTACTAATAATGGACCATGGAATCTAAAACGGTCAGAAGTGAAGACCAGAGGAGGAGAGAGTTACACAGGATAAAAGTAGACTAGGAGACTAGAAGTCCCCTCAAAGTTCTAAGACTAGCTTTAGAAGAAGGAACTTGAGTGAGGAGGCTGGAAAGGTAGGAAACCCTAGTCTGAGAGATGAGTATGCAGATCTTTCAGGGATAGCACAGAGCCAAGTGGTGCCATGATTCAGAGTAGCCAGAGAACTGAGAGAAGACACCTGAGTCAGTCATTGCTAAGGAATGATAGTAGAGCTTTGCAGGGAGAAGATAATGAGGTGGATGCTCCAGTCTTCAGGATAAGAGGGCAGATCATTAAAAGGACATGTGAATACTCCATCAGAAATGTCTTTGAGCCCGGTAGGTGGCTCATGCCTGTAATTCCAGCACTTTGGGAGACAGAGGTGAGAGGATTGCCTGAGCCCACGGGTTCAAGACCAGCCTGGACAACATGGCGAGACCTTGTCTCTATAATAAATCATAAAATTAGCCGGGTATGGTGGCGCATGCATGTAGTTCCAGTTACTTGGAAGGCTGAGGCAGAAGGATCGCCTGCGCCCATTAGGTCGAGGCTGCAGTGGCTGTGAGCATACCACTGCACTCCAGCCTGGGCGACAGAGTGAGACTCCAACTCAAAAAAAAAAAAAAAAAATCTCTGGAATAACACTATGATAGCCCTTGTAAATGTTTATATATAGGAGAAAATGATGATAATCCATTTACTCATAAACATTTCCAACAATAAACTCCTTTTATGTTGAATGATATTACTATATTAGAAAAACAGTACTAAGGAATGAGAAATCAGTACACTACCATCAATGTTAAGTAGTTTTTCATTTTAATTTGTTGGCACAGCATATTGTTACTTATATCTAAAACTTTATTATTGTGTTGCCCAAAGAAAAAAGATCCTTTGTTTTTCAGATGTCAACAAGTTTCAAGATGTTTCTTGATAACTGGAATATCCAGACAGCTCTTTGGCTCAAAAGGTATGTTCCTTCAAAAACAATCTTTAGACTTGCTTTGGCATCTAGTCCTTGAGGTTGAGCTTCACTGAATTCTTGATTAAATTAACTGTGCTGCGTGACATTGGGACCTCAGTGTTAGCCAGGAAACAGTTAGCATCCTCCTAAGCACGGCTATCAAATCAGAATGTTTCAGTGTCCTCCTTGGTAGTGCCTGATCTCATTCAGTAAAGATTTGATTTTAAACAAAAAAGTGCTTGTACAACCACTATACATATGCCCTGCTTTCTAGAGCAGTTCCAGTTTTAAATGTTTCAATTTAACAGAGCTTTGTAGGTTAGGTACAGGATACAAAGGTAAGTAAGAAAAAAAGGTTCAGCCCTGGAAGTGAAAAATTTTGCAGTTTTGTTAAAGACACAGCAGTGTCATGAGACACATGCTGTTCTCTGTAGTGAGGTTTAGGGGATAAGAGAAAGACTGTGGGCACAAAGGGAATTGAGGAAGAACTCCCTGGAAGAAGTGGGTGCTGGAGCTGAGATTTATGGCGGGAATGTGTCCAGTGGACAAGGGCAGGGGACAGGAAGCCTAGGCAGAGTGACAGGTATGCAGGACAGAAATGGGTAATTGCACAGAAACTCCTAGGGATTCTCTCTCAGTGTACTCATAAGTGCATTGTCCCATCTTGAATTTATTTCATAAAATACTGCCCCTGTAATGGTAGGACTCTAAGTAGCCTTCTTTTTTAGTGTCTTTTTTTCATGACAAATTGAATATCCTTGTCCCTTGAGATAGCCAACATACATTATCATCACTTCATGATACCTTGCAGTCTCCCCAGTGGATGCAGATTATCTGAGTCAATCTGTGGTGTTATTTTTTTGTTATATTTTAAATTTGATACCTTAGGAAAATCTTATTTTCACCAGAGTTTTTTACCCTGTTATAGGAAAACTTCAGACTAAGCACAGCCTAATTGCCAGAAAGAATAGTATTATTAGGTCAGTTGAAAGTTCTTGATTTTTTTTAAGTAACAAAATAATGTAGATTAAAAATAATTTAATATTGGGTAAAATTTATTTTTTAATACATTTGATAGACTCCCAAACACTAGAAATGATAATTTTAATTATATATACCAATAAGAAGATGGGAATTAAATTTATGTTGCTTATTTAACACTGAATAGCTATAAGCTCCCTGAGATCATCGATTAAGTTATTGCCTAAGATAAGTTTTGTTTTTCTGGCTACCCTAACTCTTATAAGGTAATAAAAGAATGATCATTGCAGACTTTGCAAACTCAAATCACTCACTCCTCTTGGCTCTCCATGTTTTTCATGGTTTCCAGGGTGTGTTATGAACGAGCCTCCTTCAGTCCAACTATCCAGACGTTCATTCTCTCTGCCATTTGGCATGGGGTATACCCAGGATATTATCTAACGTTTCTGACAGGGGTGTTAATGACATTAGCAGCACGAGCTGTAAGTATTAAGAATTTTATTTTATAATTCAATGGTCCACTTGAACTATTATGAAACGCTGAGTAAATCCCTTTTACAAGGTATACCTTATTTCTTTGGCCATGATCAGCATCATACTTTCCACCAGAAGCAAGTTGTGTAACTGTGTATGTGTTTACTGAGTACTCACCATAGGCTAGGCTACATGCTTAGATTATGTGAGGAGAAGACATGAGTCTATGTGCCTAACACATAGGAAGCATTCACAAAATGTTACTTTGTCTTTACAGAATTTTCTGAAGGAGAGATAAAAACTGAGTTATATAAAGATTATCAGAATGGGTAGGTTTATTTTAGAAATATTTCCTGGAAGCTGTAACATTTGAGTCTTCTTTTAAATGAGGAGTGGATAGTGGATAGGCCAAGAGAAGTGGTCATTTCTAGTGGTAGACACCGCATTAAAAGTGGGACACAGTTGTTTAGAGTGTTTGCCTGATTAGAACCTCGAGTAATATTTTGGGAAACAATTAAGAAATTAGGTGACATGGGAGAGGTAAGGAGAAGGATAATTTTGTGTAAGTTCTTAAACGTCAATTAGAAGAGAGTGACATGACAAAAACAGTGTTTGAACAAGCTTATTAAGACACTTAGAGTTAAAAGGGCTTTGTTTAACAAACTAGCAGATATTTACTGTATTCAATTTTAAGGTACCTTGGGATTGTATGAGGGAAATTTCAACAAGTATTAACTAAGGGCTATACCTTTTGGTAGTTAGTAGTCTAATTTGGGACATAAGGTGTATGTGTATATATTCCTTAAGTTTTTGTGCATCACAAGGCACATGTGATAGTTTCCATGGGTATTATAAATAGTAAGTACCATAAGCATTTAGAGATAAAAGAAATCTCTTGTGGTTAGGAGAGAAGGCCTCATTAGGAAAGTGTTTGGATCTGGGCTTTGAAAGATGAAAGTTACTTCAATAGTGAGTGAAGTGTAATGAGGGAGAAAATGACATTCCAGGCATGGGAAGAACATCAGCAAAACCAAGTTTGGAAGTACATGATGTATTTGGGGAATGCCAAGCAAATCTAATTGAAGTGGAGAATTAATGTATGCATAGATAGTGAATAATTTTGAAAAGGCAAATGGGGGAAGGGAGAAGGCTGGTGATAGAGGAACTTGAACATCAAGCTGGAGCAGAGCCTATTCTGTCTGTAATATCAGGGAATCAGATAGGGTTAAGCGTGGGAATGGAATGCTGGAAGCCATCCCTCAGGTAGTGGATTTGTTACTGGTAGACAGAATAGAATAAAGAAAGATGAATGCTGCAGCAGTGAGCTCTGCAAGAAATAACAGGTGCCAGGATTTGTTCTGGCCACTAGGAATGATGGCCTCTGTATGGAAAGGCCAGTCACTATGCACCAACTCACCTCTGAACAATTCATGTGGCGTCTTCATAGCAGGGCCATGGTTTACCTATAAACAGACAAGAAAGTTTACACATTTCAAGACTGAAATGTTTTGGCTGTTTTGAAAGCTGGCAAAAAGGTATTAAAATAGTGGATATTGCTAGCCTCAGCAACATAGTGAGACCTCATCTCTACAAAAAAAAATTAAAAATTAACTAGGCATGGTGGTGTGTACCTGTAGTCTCAGCTACTCAGGAAGCTCAGGCTGAAGGATTGCCTGAGCTCAGGAGGTTGAGGCTGCAGTGAGCTGTGATCGTGCCACTGCACTCAACCTGGGTCACAACTCAGAAAAATAAAATGATAACATAAAAATAAAATAGAAAAAATAAAAAATAAAATAGAAAAAATAAAAAATAAAATAGTGGATGTTAGAAAACGCCTTTTTTGAGAAGCTCTCCCTGCTTCTATTAATGAATGATGCATATGGATGCCATTTACTTAGG
This sequence comes from Tarsius wallacei, assembly GCA_963574415.1. Lineage (NCBI taxonomy): Eukaryota > Metazoa > Chordata > Mammalia > Primates > Tarsiidae > Tarsius > Tarsius wallacei. The sequence continues at coordinate 4,680 of CAUYQG010296669.1, forward strand.
TAAGTACCATTTGACCTAAGCTCAGTCAGAATGCCTGTTTGTCTCTCACAAATGCAGAGAGGTTAAACAAGAGATAAGAATGAAATTACATTAAACTTTATTTACATACTGTGCTTTACCAAATATGACTTAAAGAGCTCTAGGCAGTGTTGTTTTTAACTTTTTTTTTGGGGGGGGGGGAAGCCTTTATTTTAATACAATTTCCAAATCTACAGAAAAGTTGTAAAGAACTCTTACATGTCCTTAGCCCAGATTCACCAGTTCTTTATGTTTCTCTGTGTATCTCCTCATCCCTCCCTCCACTCTTTTATACATATGTGTGTTCGTTTTTTTGGTATCAACTTTTTCATAGTAGTAGTGCCATTTTAGACTCCCACCAGCAACGTATGAGAGTTTCAGTTATTTCCCATCCTTGTAACAGTTAATAGCGCCAGTGTAATTTCATAAGTAATGTGAATTTAGCAATATAGCAAATGTTTTTGTTTCTTTATTTCAGATGAGAAATAACTTTAGACATTATTTCATCGAACCTCCCCAGCTTAAATTATTTTATGATGTAATAACATGGATAGCCACTCAAATAGCAATAAGTTACACAGTTGTGCCATTTGTACTTCTTTCTATAAAACCATCATTTATGTTTTACAGGTAAGTGTTCCTCTTAAAAATTTGATAGTAGAAGTTATTTGTAAAAGAAAGTTTCTTGCTATTGAGTAGAACAGAAAAACAGCACCATAGCCTCACTTCCTGCTGCTAAATGCATTATCAGTTACTTCTTAATCCTAAACCAAGCAGTCTCAGGTTTCTTTGTGAAATGACATCCCACTTAGCCTTCAGACGAGAATCTGATTTAGACAGAGAAATGTCAGCTGTATAACCACTGCCTCAAATCTCTCATAAAGGCTTAACAAAAAACCTCATAGCTTATTGTCCTAACCCTGTTTGGAAGAAAAGGACAGTTCCTTACAAAGAACTACTAATTATCTTAATTTCTTTAATCTAAAGAAAATAAATCATTTAATTATTTCCATCTTTTGTTGCATTGATACTGAAATTGTAAAAAATTACCTTGAATTCCATCTTTTTTTGTTAATCTGCTTATCTCTTCTCCTTGCCATAGCAAAGTTCATTCCCCCATATTAGACAGTGATATTCTTGAGATCAAAAACTTTATTCTTTCGTAAATTCTTTACTACTCTAGTGTGTAGAATGACTTAGCACAGGGTATGTGGTAAAAAAATTATTGAATCAAATATGAGTAATCATACAGGAAGATAGTAAGTAAATCCTGCTAAAATTTGCATTTTAACAAAATTATTACATATTTTTAAATGTGATTGGGCTGTTAGATTTTCTATCCCATGTACTTTGTTCAGAAACACTTGAACTTACATCTAGCCATAGATGCAGTTGAGATCACATTGGTCTATATTTAATTCGGGGAATGGTGTTTCTAATAATATTTTCAATAATGTGGCCTTTGTTTTGTGAAAATAACCATCAAGAAGCAATATTGCTTATCTATCACTCATCTCAGTAAAATGTAACTTAGAGACAGTAAATAGCAGAGGAGGCCAGGTTAGTAAAAGTCTTTACTATCCTTGCATTCTCTTTGCTTATTCAACTTTTGATTCTATGGGTTGGAGAGATTGTCAGATTGTGACTGCTTTTTGCTTTTGTTCTGTTTAGCCATAGTCTTAAGACCCTTACAAAGGCATGTAGTATGATATCTGGAATCATGCTTGTAAGCCACCTGGATTTATGCAGTACTGTAAAAACCTACTGGCCTACACTGTAGCATTTTATCTCTTGAGCAGGAAAAAGAAAAAATAATGTAGTAAATAAACACATTCTAAGAGGAGGCATGTGACATTTTGACAAGTGTTAAGAAATATTAACTATCAAAATGTTTTTCCTTTTTCTTTTAGCTCCTGGTATTATTGCCTGCATATTGCTGGTATCCTAATATTATTGTTGTTGCCGATCAAAAAAACTCAAAGAGGAAAGAATACACATGAAAACGTTCAGCTCTCACAATCCAAAAAGTTTAGTGAAGGAGAAAATTCTTTGGAACAGAACAGTTTTTCCACGACAAACAATGTTTGCAATCAGAATCAAGAAATAGCCTTCAGACATTCTTCACTAAAGCTGTGATGGGGAAAGGCTCTGGTGGCTATTTTTTGTATGTTAACAGGAACCAATCTTAGTACCTTTTCTAGGGGTTTGTGTTTGTTTGAAAAGAGATTAACTGGGGGAAAATGGGACAGTTATAGATAGGGAATTTCCTATACACTAGATTGGAAATGGAGTGAAATATCCCTCCCATGCCATGTTCCTGTGGGCCACGCCTTATATAAAAAGATTTCCATATTTCAGTGGGCACTCACAACCTCAGCATACGTCCATAGGGTCACACGTGCCCTGTTGCTGAATGTACGTTGCCGTATCCCAAGGCACTGAAGAGGTGGAAAAATAATCATGTCAATCTGGATGATTGAGAGAAATTAACTTTTCCAAATGAATGTCTTGCCTTAAACCCTCTGTTTCCTAAGATATTGTTCCTAAATGGTATTTTCAAGTGGAATATTGTGAGAACACTATTTCAGTAGTTGATGTGGTGTGCTATAAAGGAATTTAGGAGGAATTTGAAACAGAATATTTAAGAATGTGGATACTTTAAAAATGCAATAAACATCTCAGTATTTGAAGGGTTTTCTTAAAGTATGTCAGATGACTACAATACATAGTGAAACTAAACAGTAATGGATGCCAAATTATAGGTAGCTTATTTTGCTGGAGAATTTAATTACTGTGTGCAGTCAGAGGGCCCTTCAAGGAGGAATTTCTTAAACATAATTAAAGGTTGGTAATGTGATATTTTAAGCTTATTTTCTTCTTAAAAGAGTGAGATGATGAAGGCAGGCAGGAAGGCAGGAATGAAGAAAGCACTGTGTGTCCTCAAGCTGGAAGCACTGGGTGGAGTTGCTGCTCTGTGGTACGTGTCTCACCTGGATATGTTGAGCTCTTTGTGATTGTGAGACATACAAGTTTAGTGACTTTGTAATACTTTCGACTTTTAAATGAAATGTACCAAGCATAAATTATATAGAATTAGAAGGGAAACTATGAAAATAATAGTGGTAGATTGCGCAAAGCTTTTGAAAGAGAAATCGCTGGGTATGATTACTATCTGGCTTATCAATTTCTTATTCTTGACAGTTTGATTCATATTTGGGAAAATTTAGGGAAATGAAAACTGAAAGTCATCGTCTGAATGACATTTTTTGAGAATAATATAAATTCATTTCCAAACTATTCTTACATTAAAATTCTGCTGTTAACTCTTATTAAAATGAGTTTTAGATTTTTTAAAGTAGAAAAATGTGTTTTTATCTTATGGGCCATTTTTACCATGATTAATCTTGCCTTGAATACTAGGTGTCTCCTATAATCCCACAGAGTATTGCAATGGCTGCAGTAGCTAAAAGCAGAAGAGTAGCTTTCCATGCCAGGCAGTGGAGCTGGCCTCTTAGCCTCAGCCAGATTGTAAACTCTGCCCTGTGGGAAGAGAGGGGCAAGGCCTTCTGACTTCACACTTATTTAATCAGTTTTTTGTGGAATTTATTTTTCTTTTTGCCTTAAACTTTCAATGAAATGCAAATTGTCTGTCTGTGATGAGTTTTTCTTTTTCTTTTTGGGTTACTAATAAATTTGCAAATGAAGTTAAAGATGAAACAACTATCTGGCTTAAGCTATGTAGTATTTCATTTAAAGAAGAAAGGAAAAGCAAATGTACTTGGAACTTTTGAGGTCTTAATCAGCAAAACTGGTAATGTATCTTTTTTGAACTTTAGAAATATCCTAGTCTATTTTTATTTTTCTAAAAGTAAATTTTTTCCATCTGATGAGACTAACCTTTCTTTTTCCTCCCAGGAAAGGATATATAGCTAAATAAAATTTCTCTGTTTTCCCTTGCACTGAAATTATGCTAGCTGTATAATGTGAGAAGATATAAAAGAATGTTCATAAAAAGTATCTGCCCCCAAAATTTCTCCTCAGTTAAATTATTGCTATAGAGAATCTGATCAGTATTAAGAGAAAGTAGACAAATTTAGAGTTTAAAAGACAGGCCTAGTCATGTCATAAGTGCAAACAAGAAGACTTAAAAAAAAACTTTGGGGTTTTTTGTTTTTGTTTTTCTTTGGTTTAACCTATCTAGCCACTTACAAATAACCACCATTTGTTTCTATTACTATAATATATTTTATTTCTCAGTCCGTAAACTTAAATCACTGTTACCTGTCTCTTCCTTAGTGACTATAATCTTAGCACTGTCATCCACAAAGCAAGATATTAGATCAATTTTCCAATTAATTTGAAGATAATACATTACATCTCCAGTCTGACTGACTTTCATCCCCCCAAATCAAATAGTTATTTTTAAGAAATGGCTTTTTGGTAGCTATTCTGTAATTTGGAGAAATAATAATTACAAATATGCAATCTAGAGGAAAAATTAAAGATTCTAATTCTCAACTTGATTTTTCTCCTCAAGAAAAAATTTTTTGTGCTCTGTAAATGAATTGCCTACTTGGAGTATTGTAAAGATTAATATTTTACTTCTAGTACTAACAGTAGAAGAACTTAAAATGGATATATCTCTACTGCTATTAAATATACAGAGATTTATTGTAATATATGCTTGCTTTTTTAAAATCAACACAGTAGGATTCATTGTATATTTATATTATTTTTCCACTTTTCAGGTATCATGAAACCACTCCAGAGATAATCAATCAATATCATATTTATACTTTCAGTTAATTATATACTACTCAGGGATAAAAGAACAAAAATATTCTTCCTTCAGTTTCGTTTCCTTGAAACAGTAATAGTAATAGCTAATTTAATATGATATGTTTCAGCTGTTACCATTTTACAAGGGGCTTGTTCTGCTTTTAAATTATGTATTTTTAATGGAACTCAGGATAATTGAGAAAATTTATTTAGCTTCTAAAATATCCAGCATGATAGATTTATTTGGCTTCAAAATATTCAGCCACCACTTCTCTTATCAGCTACCACTGTCCACTTGGTTCAAAAGTTTTTTATTATTGATCCTCACCATGTGTGACACTGGCACATAGGAAAATGGGCAATGAAAAGGAGGTATCTAAAAAGTGAGAGGAACTCAGTGTTTAAGCACTAACTGATCTGGGAGGAGCCCTGAATCTTCACTCTGGTTCTGTCCTTAGTGAGCCATAGGACTTGGAGAGTCACTTGTCCTGTAGACCTCAAATTCCTTAGCTTTAAGCAGAAGGGTTAGTCTTAAGAGTTTAGGACCAGTTTTGTATTATGAATGGAACTATTTATTAGCAAGACCTGTAGGATTCAAGGACTTGGGCAGATTCATAGTCAAAATGATTGTTGTCATAGTCATTGATTTTGACAACTTGAGCTCAAAGCCCTGACTTTTCAAAAAGGTTGCCATAACAGTGAAAAACCTTTTAATCCATTAAATTGGAAGGCATGGCAATGTACCATTCTATTGAACATAGCCCTTAAAATGAGTCTGTACTGAAGAAAACATGTTTTCCTTTTGCTGTCTCTGCTTTTTGGATTTCTTTTTGTAATATGTAAAAATGGAGAAGATAGATGCTATTAAATAATTTTATACAAATTACTGACTACTGGACAGGGCTTACCACACCATATAACGTCTCAAAAATTATTTCATTCAAAGATATTTAAAGCACATTTAATTTAATTGTGCTTTATTTTAAACTGCAGAAAACAGTTGCTTTAAAATTTTGCTGTTAAAATAGTTACAAAAATTATACTTTTATTTGAGGACTCTATCATTTTAGGACAAAAATCTTTTCTGTTTAAAAGTCCTACCATGTAAATATTTAATTTGTATATTCATGAACAAATCTGAACATGTATACTTTTTTGTTTCCTTAGTTAATAAGTTTTAAGAGTTCTACATTATAATTGAAAGGAAAAGTTATTTGAGAGAATAATTGTTTCAGAATGGTGCCTATTATTGCTGTGTCAGCTAAGGATTTGTCCAGAGTTTTAGATATAAGTCAGTATTTTGTGAGGTTTATTCAGGCATTAAGTTCATCCTGGTTGAAATTTAATACATCAGACTTAACATAGGTGCAGAATCCTAAATAACACTGTGAAATGTAATCTTAACTGCCCTCAAGTACCTTATAAAACTGTTACACTTAACCCAGTGTGCATTTAATGAATGGCTGATCATTTATACACTCAGATGCTGAAATTTGTTTTCTGCGGCCCTTGTAAAAGTGGATTTGTTGTTCAATGCATGCTCCTAATGCTGAAGGAAAAGATTTGCATTTAAAAAAAGATCGACTCTGAAATTTGAGCTTGAAAGATTAGAATGTAGAGGGTCTGTCTCTACAGTGTTTTTCTGCAACACCAAGTAGTTAAATCTATTTATAGCAACTCTCATTATAAAATAAATTTTAAAATGAAGTTTTCCACATTGGTATTTTGTAGGAATGCTCTTATAATTAATGATTAAGCTGCTTTTTGAGGCTCTTGTTGTACAGAAGATGCAGCCAATTACACTTTAATTGATAGGCTGCTGAATAATGTTTTTATATGTTTTAAAATAATATTTATTTTAATAAATTTTTAACATTATGCAATCCCCAATAAAGAACTGACAAGTTCCGTAAGTCACTGATTGGGAAAATTTTGTGAAACAAAGCTTAAAGACACACTTTTACACCAACTAATTTGTCTTGCCTTTAAAACTGATTATAACTCTTCTTTTAGTACAACTTTTATAAAGCAAAAGAACAAGAAAGAAAACCAAGACTATCTGTTCTATAAATTATACTGTAAAGATCCATGCGTAACCACTGTCTGAAGCTTACTCAGTGATGCAGAGCCATCTCTTCAGCCGTGTTTTGTGAAATTTTGCTACTCTACAAAAAAATGGAAATGCTATAATGAAAAAACCAAGAGATACAGAGCAACATAAGTAAAAAGATTAGGTAATTAGTAATAACATCTCTGAAATGGAAAAAGTGACTGGCTGCCTTGCTTTGGAGTCTTAAATCACTGTTCCTGCCCAGTCTGTATTTTGGGTTAACTTCTTTGAGAAATTGATTTTTTAATATTTCTTCCTGTACTTGCCCATTAAAGGACAAACATGTTGAGAGTTTGACAGACTCTCAAGAAGTACATTTGCTTCTGGCTTTTTTATAACAAGGAAAAAGGAATCAAACATTGAACACGAATGTGTTCCAGACCAGTCTTGTCCATCTTCTGTCACCTATATGTGACTGCTCCTCTGAACTAGAAGGGGTGTGATATAAGGCAATAGGAATGAAAATACAAATAAGTCAATGAAATGAGAAATTCTTCTGTATGCAGAGTGAAAATGTGTGATTTCATTCCTGCCTTCCTTTGAAAGTTGTATCTTGATCTCTGCCTAGTCGTAGTTGCAACTTCAGTCCCCCAAACAAGAGGAGAGACTCAACTCCAGCAGCCAGAAATCATAGTATTTACATTTGCCTTCCCAGGTTGAGAATAGAATGTGTGGTGTTCTGTGCTTTCTGTTTTTATTATTCCAAAATATTTTTTTAAAGAAGTGTTATTTTTCAACAGATTCATATATTAGTTCTTGTTGTATGGTAAATTTAAACTACCACTGTGTCAGTTAAACTGTGATGTGCTAATTTCATAACCACTCACTTCTAGTCTGTGTCCTCAGAGCTGCACTGGTGGCTTAATGCTGGGTTTTAAAGGTGTTTTTAACTTACATATAAATGTTTTTTTCTAATTTGTGTGTCTTTAAAACTGATTAAATGGTAGTTTAAAAATACATGTGTGTGTGTTTGCTAATTTCAGAGGCTTTTAATTGTATTTGTAAAGTGAGTACTGGGCCTATCATCAAGTTAATGGTCTTTTTAATTGAAGGATTCTTCAGTGTGGTGATAATATTCTAAAGAGTCATTGACTCCTTAACTGCTTAAAAATTATTTAAAAGAGGCCAAGCACGGTAGCTCACGCCTGTAATCCCAGCACTTTGGGAAGCAGAGGAGAGAGGATTGCCTGAGCCCGTGGGTTCAAGACCAGTCTGGGCAACATGGTGAGACCTTGTCTCTGCAATAAATCAAAAAATTAGCTGCGCATGGTGGTGCATGTCTGTAGTTCCGGTTCTTGGAAAACTGAGGTGGAAGGATCGCCTGAGTCCAGCAGGTCGTGGCTGCAGTGGCCATGAGCAGCGTGCCACTGCACTCTAGTCTGGGCGACAAAGTGAGACTCCCACTCAAAAAAAAATTTTTTTTTAAAGAAACTATTGTCACATTACAAGCACTTTCGAAGTTCATTAAAAACAGCCTTAAATTGGTATGTAGTATCTATATTTGCTCCTAAAACAGACTCAAAGATACTGACGTTCCCTCCATTAGAAGGAAGAGTTGATCTTCCAAGTCCCGTAGTTGGCTTTTCCCTGCACTCATGCCTGGATGTGAGGTTTATTGTTGAGAAGCAGAGCACTGGAACTCCCAAGTTCTTCATGATTACAGACCTGGGAGAACTTTGGAACCTGCTTGGGGTCTCTATTTTATGCTGTTGTGAACAATTGTGGGGAAACGTCTTCTATTAACTTTTGCCATTGTGCAAAGATGCTAGGCTGAACATACGTTCAAGTAAGTCCAGTCATAGTGCTTTCTCTCTTAAAGATCTTAGGTTCATGTAAGACTTAAGTTACCCCATTTTGAGATTCAGGACCATGCTGAAATTGGGTCATAACCAAAAGCGGTATAGATAGAGTTCTTTCTTACCCAGGAAGAGTCTGGAATAGTTTCACAGAGGAGTTGGCTTTTGTGCTCTTGGGGAAGACTTTTACTACTGTGGAGAAGAAAGTGACTCCATCTTGGATGCTGATCTGCCATGCTGACTTCTGGTTAGCCCCAGTCTTGTGAATGCCTCCCGACTTCGATTTTATTTACTGTCCCTAGTGTAAGAACTTGTACTCCTGCTTTTAGATCAATGCAACCTTGCTGTTAGCGCACAAATGATGCATATTGCATTTTTGCTTCTTCTGAGGGGTTGCCTTTCATTGTCTTGCACAAAGCACACGTATTCTTTCCCTGTGGTATAGCCTTGAGTCTGGAGAGTGCCTGTGGAGATCTTCCTGTCTTGTGGCCGCCCAAGACTACACTTCCATCTATACGTTCCCTCAATACATCACCCAAAACTGACAAACTGGATTTGTTTGCCACCTTCTTTGGTTTCTCATCTCCTTTAGCATTCGGGGGTCACTTTGTATAATATGGCGAACTGGCCAGGAGGTATCAAGAAAACAAAATATCACACAACAGATAAAGGAAAGTATCTTATGACCCTGTAAAGCCATCTCATGGGAACTCTCAGACTCCAGGCACCTAAGACACCACCTATGCTCTCTAAAGCCTGCCATCTATGAGGCTTCAGCTATGTGTTAAGAAACTTGACTCCCTCGAAATTCCTCAGGCCTTTCTTTACTGCTTTTAAAATTCTTTAGATAACCCTTGCTACTAATTGCCTGTCGGGAAATCTCTGAATTCACCTATAATCTGCAGTTCCCTACTTGGAGATGTTCTGCCTTCCCAGGCCAAACCAATATAAATCTCATGTGTATTGATTGATTTATAGTTTTATTTCCCTTCTTTCCTTCCTTCCTCTATTTTTAGAGTTGGAGTCTCACTGTGCCACCCAGGCTGGAGTGCAGTGGCATGATCATGGCTCACTGCAGCCTTGACCTCCTGGGCTCAGGAAATCCTCCCACCCCAGACTCCTGAGTAGCTGGAACTACAGACACATACCACGCCTGGCTAATTTTTTAATTTTTAGTAAAGACAAGATCTCACTATGTTGCCTAGGCTGATCTTGAACTCCTGTGCTCAAGCAGTCCTCCCACCTTGACCTCCTGAGGTGCTGGGATTACAGGCATGAGCCACCACGCCTGGCCTACAATTTATAGTTTTCTGTAATATCTGTCTTTCTAAAATGTATATAACCAAGCTGCAGTTCTACCACCCTGGACACACATTCTCTGGACTTCCTGGGACTTCCGTCACAGGCCTGAGACCACATTTGGCTCAGAATAAACCATCTTAAATATCTTAAACCATCTTACAGAGTTTGGCATTTTTTTGTCAACATAAGAAAAGACAACAGTGAGTTTGCTACTGTTATGTCCCATGCTAGTGGCCACGGAAGCACGGGTGGTATAGGAAAGCTGGAGGAGGAAGTGAATTAGAAAGGGATTTGCAAGCCTCCACATCCATGGTAGCATCTGGTTTGGCAGATAAGCTTGACATTAGAGGCACAGCTGGAACCCTTAGCTTGCTGCTTGTGCAGCAGGGAAGAGAAGGCTGTGCCAGCTAGAGGTGCAGGTTGTCCTTGTTAAAACAGGCCAGGATGCAAACCAGGAATTCTTGGGAGTCAGTGAGTCAGTGGCAACACAGAGGTTAATTTAGAAGTGGAGAATTATTCCCCCTTTTGGAAAACAAAACCACTCAGGCAGCCCTGGGCATGATTACTGAACATAGCAAAAATGTGTAAACAACTGCTAAGAGAAAGCTGAGCCACACGGATTGTGCAGCTGTGCATGGGGCTTCCGTGTGGATGACGGAAGTCATGCTGGAAACGGGAGAGAAGGTGCTCTGGAAGTGTCGTGGTTTCTTGTGGGGCAAGATGTGTATGAGGTGGAGAAAACCATTTCTGATTTTGGAGAAACTAAAAGAAATGAGATAATGTCCACCTGGTGACTAAAGGCAAAGAGAAAAACAGAAGGGAGAAACAGAGTCTGCTGGATTGAAAAAGGGAGGCCAGAAAGGCCCAATTAGGATTACAAGGGAACAAAAATAGTATGATCTGACTTCGGCTGGGACAAAGAGAAAACAGGCAACCAAATCCTGTATTGGTGGACCTTGGAAGGATTTGACTCCCAAGCAGCAGTTCAGACCCCTTCTTAATATCCCACAAGAAGAAGGAGAAAAAAAAGGAGAAATTCCATGTATTAGAACCCCAATCTCTGCGTTCCAGGGGTGGACTCCTTCCCAGTCTAGAGATTAGGGGGTACAGCCAAGGTTGCCTCCATGTAAGAGCGATCGGGGATACCAGAGGCCCCAAGTGGTACTTGCTATCAGAGTCCAAAAAACAGGCAGAGAACCTTAGCTTAAGTGGACAGTGCAGAGTGCACCTTAATTCATGGAAGCCCAGAGAGACCCCCAGATAAGTGGATAGCTGTAGATGGTTACGGGAGGGAGGAGGGGGCAATAATCCGAGCAAAGCAAACACCTCTCCTCCTTGGTGTTGGGCAGAGTCTTCCTGCTTACTATACTGCCTTTATCTCATCTAGCCCAGAAAGCATCTTGGGTATGGACATCCTATTAAAAACATCTGTGGGGGAGTTTTTCCTGTCGGTTCAGACAGTAAAGACTATTTTAAGAGGGGAAGCAAGATGGGAACATGTATGCATTTCTCCCTATGGCATATTATTCATGTAAAAGAATACCATCTTCCTGGTAGGACAGCCTCATATAGGAGTTGGCCAAAGTTAATAGTATCTGGCCAGCCCAGAGCCCCTTCAGCAGTCCTATATGGCCAGTAAAAAAATCAGATGGCACCCGGCCCATGGCAGTAGACTACTAAAGAAGGCTCCTGGGATATGTGCTGCTGCGGCCCAACATAACTCAAATGATAGAGCAAATAATACAAAACACAGACACTAGGCCGGGTGCAGTGGTTCAAGCCTGTAATCCCAGCACTTTGGGAGGCCGAGGCGAGAGGATTGCCTGAGCCTGTGGGTTTGAGACCAGCCTGGACAATATGGTAAGACCTTGTCTCTACAATAAATAAAAAAATTAGCTGGGCGTGGTAGCGCACGCCTGTAATGCCAGCTACTTATAAGGCTGAGGCAGAAGGATCGCTGGAGCCCAGCTGGTCGACACTGGGGTGGCTGTGAGTGTGCCACTGCACTCCAGCCTGGGCGACGGAGGGGACTCCAACTCAAAAAACAAAAAAACAAAAAAAAAAGACACTGACCATGCTATATTCCATTTGGCTAATGCTTCTTTTTGCATCCCTTTGTACTCTGACTCAAGGGACCAATTTGCTTTTACCTGGGATGGCCAGCAATAGGCATTCCAGGTATTGCCCAGGATTACCTACAAATCCATTTGCCACGGAATGATTGCTAGAGATTTAAACTTATGTCCCCCTGCACATGCTGCTAAACAGTGTCATTGCACTGATGATACTATGCTAATCTCTGATGACTGTTACTGCTACAAAGCACCTTGGAACCTTGTGCATTCTTCTCCAATCCAGAAGATGCACCAAAGATACAAGGCCCAGGACCAGCTCTAAAGTTCTGAGTGGTCACTTGGTTGGGAAAGACACGCCTATCTCAGGTGCAGTCATTGACAAACTATAACAATTTCCCACACCTAAAACAGTTACAAAGTTTCCTAGGTCTTTTGGGGGTACCAATGGGTTTTTTATCACATATTTAGCTCAATGTGTGCATTTCTTATACCGACTAGTAAAGAAGGGATCTAGTTGGTGCTAGGATAACAAAAGGAAGCATTTGAGAAAGTTAAAATACTAGAGGCACAAGCAGAAGCCTTGAATTCCCTTCTGTCTGGAGATACCAATGTCTTTAGATGTGCCCGTAAGCCCAGGTTGAGCCCTCTGGCAAGTCCAGCATGGGAAGGCGGTTCCCCCAAGATTCTGGTCACAACTGTGGAAGGGTGCTGAAACCCTCTAGTTCCCAACTGAACAACAGGTCCCGGGAGCATACGAGGCCTTGCAGCAAGTTTAATCCGTAACTGCTGCTTTGCTGGTAACATTAAGAACGGGTAGCCTTATCAAGGGCTGGATAGAAGGGTTGTTTGCCGGGTCTGCCTCAGCTGTTGCCCAGACCTTCACTTTCCAAATAGGCCTGATACCTGCGACAATGTGGCGCCCTCTCCATGAGTCCCTTGGGGAATGAAATGCATCACGCTGTCTTGGGGCCCCCACAGGAGATGCCTGCAGTGGTGCAGGAAGGCCTGGCCCTCATTCCTGAAAACACTTGGTACTCAGATGGAGCCAAAGTAAGCCCTGTGTATGGACGACAGCAGCTGTTGAACTGCAGACAGATCCATAAGGTTTGAGGTGGGAATGCAGCAAAGCAGTCAATGGGCAGAACTTCGAGCCACATGGTTGGTTTGTACTCATGAGTCATGACCTCTAGTTTTCTGTACATACAACTGGGAAGTTTTTAAGGGCCTTCCAATTTGAATTGACCCAGGATGATAAGTATATGCTTTAAAAACTGCTATGGGGAACTGCCATGTGGAAAGGCTACAGGTACCCACAGCAAGCTGAGTTGTATGTCACTTTTCAACACACCATTCAGATTTGCCTCCTGGTAACATGGAGGCTGATAGCCTAGCAAAAATCAGAACACTGGCTCCTTGCAATCCTCTGAGCTAGCAAATTGGGTACAGAAACACAGTAGGCATTGCAGTGCTCGAGTGGGCTGGCAAATAGCAAAGGGAGCAGGATTGTCTCTCTGCTGTGCAGATTTAATGCTCAGTTTGCTCTTGCTTGTGCCCCTGCCACATCCCACATACACTAGGATACATACATAATACAGCTGCCCCAGGTGAGGGAATAGCAGATAGACTACATTGAACTTCTGACGATAAGCTTACAACAAAAGTGTGCACTAATGTATGTAGACTGCCACAAGACTGTGCAGGCCTTCCCTTACAAAAGAGCAAACAGCCACCATCAAAGGCTTGGAACAACTCAATGTTGTATGGACACCCTCCATGCATTGATAGTGGCCAAAGCACACTATTCACTGGGCATGATTTCCAAGATTGAGCACATGAAATGAGCATAGATTGGAGATTTCACTTACCATAAAATCTCCAAGTGACAAGGTCAATTGAAAGGAAAAATGGTATTTTGAAAGCATGGTTGTGATCACTGTCACAATCCAATACCTTGCATGGGTGGGTGAAGGTTTTGCCTCAGGCCATTAGAAATCTGAATTCTGTTGAGACAAATACAGGACTGACAGCATAGCAATGACTCGGGACTACTGCAGATAAGGGCCCATTGACCATGGTGATTAAAAAGATCTGACCAGAAGCATTTCTACCTGAGCTGATAAAAGGTCAATCAGTGGCAAATGTTATTTAGGACTCCCCGATACCTTGAACCAGGGGAGGGGACACACTTGAATGGGGGTTGGTCTGGCAACTTCCCCCAGTTGGATAGGGTATTTCTTGCCAGACAGCAAGGAATTCACCGGCCAACTAAAGTAGTCTTCGTTGATCCTGTTGGAGTCTGAGCCAAACATTCCATACACCGGTACACTAGAACACAACTCCTTTTTTGTTTTTTTTTTTTGAGTTGGAATCTCATGCTGTCGCCCAGACTGGAGTGCAGTGGTACACTCTCAGCTATTCTACCTGCCAGGCTCCAACAATCCTTCTGCCTCAGCCTTCCAAGTAGCCAGAACTACAGGCATGCATTACCACACCCAGCTAATTTTTTTTATTTATTGTAGAGATGAGTTCTTGCTAAGTTGCCCAGGCTGGTCTCAAACCTGCAGGCTCAGGCAATCCATTCACCTCAGCCTCCCAAAGTACTGGGATAACAGGCTGAACCACCGAGATTGGCCAAACACAACTCCTTTTAAGGGGCACCCTGGCCAGTTGCTTGACATGGCCGTTTGCTGACCCTGTACCTTTACAGATAACAGTGGCACCTTCACCCCTCGGGCAGCATGTTTGGTATGTACCCTCAACCCATAGTACGGAGAAGAACTAACCCTACTCTCTCTTCCTCCCAGCAGCTTTCTTCTTGGTTTAGTGTCTGAGGGCTCATGGTGGCAAAACTTGTTATTAATTCTTATGTCTTGTGATAGTTATAATGGCCTTTGTTGTTCGTGTTGTTGTTGCAGCCTCTGCTTACAAGAAGAAAACAAATTGATGCAACATGTCACCCACAGCATCAGAATGACTGCTGTGCCCCTCCCCCCCAAGAGGTTCAGGGGAAGAGGTGGGCATGTGAGATTGTAAGAGCCAGATTAGAGTGGTGGAGTGTGGAGACAAAGGTAACTCCATCTTGGATGCTGGTCCGCCATGTTGACTTCTGATTAGCCCCAGGCCCGCGAATGCCTCCTGATTCCTACTTTGTTTACTGCCCCTAGTGTAGGAACATGTACTTCTGCTTTTAGGCTAAAGCTACCTTGATGTTATCACACAGATTATAGGGTGTGATGCATATCGCATTCTTGCCTGTTCTGGGGGTTGCCTTTTGTTGTCTTGCACAGAACACACATGTTCTTTCCCTGTGGTGTATTAGCCTTGACTCTGTACAGAGATCTATCTGTCCTGTGGCCGCCCAAGACTGTGCTTCTATCTGTAAGTTTCTTCAATAAGCCACCCGAAACCGACAAGCTGGATTTGTCTGCCACCTTCTTTAGGTTCTCAGCTCCTTTGGCATTTGAGGGTCACTTTGTATAGATATGCCCTTTCACAGAACAACTGGGTTGAGAAAGAGATGTGAGGGGAGTTAGAGGAGGAAGGAAAAACTATGTCAAAAATTGTATGCTGAGTGTGGTGGCTCACACCTGTAATCCTAGCACTTTGGGAGGCCAAGGTGAGAGGATTGCCTGTTCAAAACCAGCCTCTAGCAAAATCTCATCTCTACAAAAAATTTAAAAATTAGCTGAACATGGTGATGCGTGCCAGCAGTCCCAGTTACTCAGGAGGCTGAGGTGGAAGGATTGCCTGAGCCCAGAAGGTCAAGGCTGCCATGAGCTACGCTTGTCATGTCAGTAGCACTCCAGCATGGGCAACAGAGTGAAACCAAGACTCAAAAAAAAAAAAAAAAAATTATGGAGTATCACACACAAATAGAATAGAAATGACAGAAGTTACACAAGTTTTAGATCTATTATGTACCAACAATATGTGTGTCTGTTTAATAGTAACTTTTCCTCCAATTAGAAAAGAGTAATAGAAAAAAAACTTAGCCAACCTTCCAAAATATATGGAATATTTCAAGCATATGGTTTAATACAGAACAATGTGATGGACACTTGTATACCCACTACTCATATTGAACACATGGGCCAAACTGGTTCAATTTTTTTCTTTTTCATGAAAAAGATGGTGCATGTAAGGCCAGTTTACCTACTTGCCCCAGCCTTTTCCCCCTCCTCAGAAGTAAGCAACAATGTGGCTAAGAGTCTCTGGATAAGCTTTTCATTCCATTGTCTTTCTTTCCGCATGAGCTTAGCTATGTAATTTAAAAAATAATTTTGTGTTCTTTTTCTTACAGCTTTTCTAGGTGTTTGTAGCATGAGGGGTTGTGTTGGCTCACTCTGCTTGTAGCTGGCACCATATGTCAGCTTAGAGTTTTCAGGTCATTAAATATTGCACTTCTCTTTAGTGGTAACATCTTTTCTATTTTCTCCTGTGTATCTTTTGTTGTTCAAGTACGCTTTGTTTTGTGTTTGAGTCTTCTTTTTTGGTCACATCTTTCTGAGCAATACCAATGGCATTTCTTGGTACAGGCTGAGACTCACCACTAGCCTAGGGGCAGGTCCTGATTGGTCAGCTAGGGTGGAGCTGGGCGCACTGTACCCCAGGACAGGGATGCCATTCTCTGGTGGCCATCCCTTTTGGCAGGGTGAACAGGAGAGCAGCTTTAAAAAGGCAGGCCTGAGATTTGAGCTTAGATGCCAACTGTTTATAGCCATTACTAGGAAAGTCAGCTGCCCGGAACCAGAGACTGTGGAAAGTTGAGTTCCTGTTTGTCACTCCACACTTCTTTAATACATGAGTCTTTAGCCTCAAGAATGTTATATTCACATCGCCTTAGGATCAAGCCTGTCTCTCACAGGGGTTGGGGGAGGGAAGAAGGGGATGGGAAAGGACCAATTAAAAAGTAATGCCTCAGGTTCGATGGCTCAGCCTGAAATCCCAGCACTTTAGGAGTCTGAGGCTAGTGGATTGCCTGGGCGCACGGGTTCGAGATCAGCCCAGGCAACTTGGCGAGACCTCGTCTCTACAATCAATCAAAAATTAGCTGGGCATGGTAGTGTGCACCTGTAGTTCCAGCTACTTGGAAGGCTGAGGTGGAAGGATCGTCAGAGCCCAGCAGGCCGACGCTGGGGTGGCCATTGAGCGTGCCATTGCATTTCAGCCTGGGCAACCAAATGAGACTCTGACTCAAAAAAAAAAAAATAAAATAAGGAAACCTATCCTACAACCTTCAGCCTTTATAGGAGACCTTTTGTAAGAGTAGCCAACAATACCTCTGCTTCCTTACTTGTCCCCAACATGCTACTGGACCACTTTTACAAGGGTCATTTTTGACCTTGCAGTTGCTGAATCTGATGATTTTCAATGTTTTTTTTTCTCTCTCTCTTTTTTAGGTTTAAAACAGAGTTCATTAGTGGGAAGAAGATTCGTGGCAGAAAGACCTGCCATGGGCAAGTTTCTCCAAAAAGAAAAACTGCCTATGTATAGTCACTTGATCTCTGTAGCATTTGACTATGTTGACTGCTCTTTTCTTGACATTCTTTTCTTGGGCGTCCGTGTAACTATCCTCCCTTGCTTCTCTTCCTGCCTCTCTGGATAGTCATTCTCAGCCTCCCGAGATTCCTCTTCCTCGTCCACATACTAACCTACTCTCAGCTCCCCTGTGCTGATCCTACCTCCAGCACACATCTCTGTCTGCCTGACTCCCCTCTCTCCAACTCTTCCTTCTTGTCCCATTTCTGATCAGTATGTATGCAGCTCCCTGCTAAACATCTCCACCCAAAACTCTCAGAGACACCTCCAACTCAGAATATCTAAAACTAAACCCATCATCCTGTCTCATCACCCCTAAGCTTGTGATAACTCTTGTAGTTCATATCTCATTAAATATGAATATTTCTCTAGCGATACATGCAGAGACCTGTGCACCACGTTTGACTTTGTCATCCTTGTGTTTTCCAACTTCTGGGTAACTGATGCTCCATTTCCACTGCTCCTGCCTCCCAATTTCTCAGCTAGTTTATAGCAACTGGCCCTCCATTCTCCAGGCAAGTCTTCCTTCAATCTATTCTCTACAATGCAGCCTGGAGTCATCTTTCTTTTTTCTTTTTTTCTTTTTTTTTTTTTTTTGAGTCAGAGTTTCATTCTATCACCCAGGCTGGAGCGCAGTGGCACGCTCACAGCCACCACAGCCTCGACCTGCTGGACTCTGGCAATCCTCCTGCCTCAGCCTTCCAAGAAGCTGGAACTACAGGTGTTATAGGTGTGCCCCACCACGCCCAGCTGATTTGTTGATTTATTGTAGATATGAGATCTTGCCAAGTTGCCCTGGCTGGTCTTGAACCCGTGGGCTCAGGAAATCCTCTTGCCTCTGCCTCCCAAAGTATTGGGATTTCAGCCACCACACCCGACTGGAGTCATCTTTCTAATGTCGCAAATCGGATTTTATTTTCTTGCTTCAAAAGTGAAACTGTTCCCCAAAACAGTTTATGATCAAGTCAAATGCTGAACTGTGGCATAAAAGACAGAATTGATCTAACACCAACTTACCCTTCATCGTACTTCTCTCTCCTGACTCCGTCCCGCTACACACATGCTCCCCCTTATCCACCTGCCATGTTGAGTCATTGTTCTTCCTCTGCTCTGTCTTGCCTGCCCTTGCCTCCTAGCCTTCATGCCTGCTACTGCTTTTGCCCAGAATTCATATCCTTTCCACCTCTCCTGCCTGGCTAACTCCTTCTTCATCTTCAGGATGCAATTTCCTTGCTACCAATCAGGAAAGTTCAATGAACTGGTACTACGTGCCAAGCGCCATGATGAATGCCAGGCATTCACAGATAAGGTTTTTCTCTCCAGACAGCTTTTCCTGAGCCTTCCGCATACAGGTTTTCTAGTCAGTCTTTTGATATGTGCCTTATACTAATCACCTAGTATTGTAATTGTTAATGTATCATATATGTTTGTTGAAAGTTGAAAAATACATCGCACCCAAAGAAGGAGATGGAGTACTAAATGTAGAATAGTTCATTAATTCATGACTTATCTAGTTCAGACTAACAAGCAAATCCATTTAGCTATGGGATTGCTAGTTACATGGGCCTTCATTACTAGCCACTAGTTAGGGTTGATGTACAGATATAATTCCCAGCATCTCTACATTTCATGGTAGAGAGCCAAATGGAGTCAAAGCGTTTAGGTCGTGGAGGACATGTTTAAGGCACAAGGACCACTTAAACACATATACTTTGGAACTGAGTGTGAACAGCCATTTAGAAAGTTGGTTATTGCTATGGGTTTACCTAGCTGAAATAACCTATACTTCTTTGTACAAATAGATTCCATTTTCACACAAAGCAATAACATTTTATGAAATTTGATGAGTTTTTAAAAATCTGCAGTATGACAAAAACAAAATCCAAAAACTTAGTACTAAGACAGAAGATGTCCTGTAGACAAGATTAAATATTTTCCCTCTAAACCCTCAAATGATGCACAGTGTCTTCCTGAAAAAATTTATTTCAGGGGACAGGAGGGCTGTGAAAAGAAAAAAATGAGAGCTTTTATTAACTTTTATCTACAGCAATAGGAAAATAGACAATGGAATAATTCAGGATATATCCAATATAAGGAAAGAGCCTGACCAGGTGTGGTGGTTCATGCCTGTAATCCCAACACTTTGGAAGGTGAAGGCGAGAGGGTTGCCTGAGCCCAGGGGTTCGAGACCAGCCTGGGCTGCTTGGTAAAACCTCATCTCTATTTTAAAAAATAAAAAAATAAAGGAAACAGCCTGCCTGACTGATCATCTGACTTTCCAAGTCAGTTTACTCACAGAGAACCTGACTAATGACGAAGAACTTGGAAACTTTGTACCAATCATATATTCCTGATATTTGATTCATAAGAAAATTGGACCTGTAAACCACAATATGAGTAGGTGGGTTTTTTTTAATATATGATAGTGGTGTTCTTTGTTGGGCCTCTTGTGTGGATGGCTAAACAATTGGAACCCAATGCTGCTGTCATGATTGCATGGAAGTTTCTTTCTTTGTCCAGAGCCATAGCATTCAGTATATTTTGGTTTGCCAAGTCTTCTCTATTTTTATCAATATTCATTGAAACCTTGCTGTCCCAAGCAGTTCTGTACAGTCTATCTTCCACACCCACCCCAACTCCCGAAACTGTCCCTGGGAATTCATGGCACAGCATTAGCAAAACAAACAAATAAATCCTATTTCCTCAAACTCCATCATTCACCTTTTTGCTCTAATGAAAACCAAAGTCTTTCCTGAGGACACAGCTTCTCTTGAAACCCTCTTAAGTGACAACTGGTTTTTCTCTCATCCTGCTCTTATCACAGAGCCTGCAGTAGATACATGCCTTCCTCCTCATTGCTATATGTCGACAATTGTCCCTCCCTAAAATACCAGAGCTGAAGCTCAGGCCACCTGACATAAAACCTCCCATTCCTCCTTACTGCCAATTTCTACAGACTTTCATGGGTCACTCCCTACTAGAAAATACTAAAATGTGGATGCTGTCACTCTCTCAACACAACACATGATTCTTGGTCATTTCAAGACCTTTTTTTTTTTTTTGAGGCAGAGTCTCACTCTGCTACCCAGGCTGTAGGGCATTGACACACTCATGGCCAAGGCAGTTCAACTTGCTGGGTTCAGGTGATCCTTCTGCCTCAGTCTGCCAAATAGCTGGAACTATAGGCATGCACCACCACGCTTGGCTAATCTGTTTTTTTTTTTTTTTTAACTATAGAGACAAGGTCTTGGTCTCATCAAGTTGGAATTACAGGCATGAGCCACGGCACCCGGCTTTGATGATTTCAATATCCACATAGAAGAACCTTCCAACATTCTGGTCTCTCAGTTTCCAGAACGGCCATCTTCCAATGATCTTGTCCCCCTTTCTACATAGGACATCAAGAGGCATGCTTTACTCATTGTTACCAATAGTCTCCATTTGAAGCATTCTACCGTCAGTCACCTCCTAACTTTCCATCTCCCTCTAGTATACAGACTCTATCAAGTTGCCACCACACTTTTATTCCATCAATGTCCTCATGTCCTACTGAGAACCCTTCTGAGACCTGAGGTCTTTAATTCTAATCATCTAGTACATATGCACTCAAACTCCTTTAAAACGATTTCCCTTCATCAGATTCACCTGGCAATGTTAAACAAACCCTTTTCAAGTTCAACTGGCTTCTTGCACTGGACTTGTACTTGGGTGGCTTACGTAATCACGCTGCCTAGTTTTACCTTATTGGTGCCCAGCAGTGTCAGGCAGTTGTACTCCGTGTCACTCACTCTGCTTTCCTTTCTCTTAGAAGACTATTTAATAACCTTCTCTCATCCCACCTCCAGCATGTCCTCCCTGCTCATTAATCATTAACAAAATAAGTAGACTCTACTGCTGTTAAATGGCATACTAACCTAAATTTTTTTTTTTTTTTTTGAGTTGGAGTCTCACTCTGTTGCCCAGACTGGAGTGCAGTGGCCGCTCCCGGCCACCGCAGCCTCGACCTGCTGGGCTCCAGAGATCCTTCCGCCTCAGCCTTCCAAGTAGCCGGAACTACAGGCGCGCTACCACACCCGGCTAATTTTTGATTTATTGTAGAGATGAGGTCTCGCCAAGTTGCCCAGGGGGGTCTCGAACTCTCGGGCTCAGGCAATCCATTCACCTCAGCCTCCCAAAGGTGTGAGATTACAGGCTGAGCCCCCAAGCCTGGCAAAGTAATTTCTTTTTTTTGAGTTGGAGTCTCACTCTGTTGCCCAGACTGGAGTGCCGTGGCCTGCTCCCGGCCACCGCAGCCTCCACCTGCTGGGCTCCGGCGATCCTTCCACCTCAGCCTTCTGAGTAGCTGGAATTACAGGCGTGCTCTACCACGCCCGGCTGATTTTTTGACTTATTGTAGAGATGAGGTCTCGCCAAGTTGCCCAGGCGGGTCTCGAACCCGTGGGCTCAGGCAATCCTAACCTAAATTCTTAATGTGTCTTTAGCAAGGAAAAATGGCCTGATCATTTAAGATAATGGTAAAAATGAATATACATTTTATGATAAAGATAGGAGACAGGTGAAATTTCAAAACATATACCAAGTAGCAGATCTGAATTATATATTTTTATGGCACAATAAAATTAAACATTAACCTATAGTCTTATAGAATTGAAGAGGTTAATAAATCAACCAGTGGATCTAATGCAATATTAACTGCCTCGTTCTTTTCCAGCTCTTGTTCCCTTTTGTGAAAATCTGCTTGTGAGTGAACTTTGGCTTTGGAAATTAATAGAGATTCCAGGTGCTGGCTGTGTGTGGTGGCTCCTACCTACACTCTTAGCATTTTGGGAGGCCAAGACAGGAAGATCACTTGGGGCTAGGAGTTCGGTCCAGCATGGGCAACATAATGAGACCCCATTTTGTGGTGAGATTTGCAGTGTCAACCTAGATTGCGTGAGATGCCAAGACCCTGGAAAAGGGCAGATATCCCAGTATTTGAGAAGGGAAGCAAGGAACTGAACCTCTTGCGATCTTAATGATGCCCTAAAAAATACTTTTGATGTAAAGCTGTAAACAAGGCGGGATGAAATGTCAACCTTGAGAAGAATTTCCTGGCCATGCCATGCCCATTTCCACCCCCTGGCTGCCGTCCTTCTCCTGTTCCCTGCTTGACCTCGCTCCTTTTTTGAGGGCGTTAATCGACTCCCACTGATGCGAGACACCACTCGCTCTTCTGAGCTACCACCGCCTTGGTTCTTGCCTATCAAATCTTGTACTGATATTTTCCATGAGCACATTACTACATATCTCACTACTTGTAATATATTATACTCTCAAGAGTAGGGACTCTGAATCTTCAGACTCTATTAGTGGGTAAGAACTTGATGATGAAAAAAAACTTAGAGTATAAGACAGCTGTGGCAAGGCAGTGGGTGGGCAGTAGGAACAAGTGTCCACCCTGCATGATGAGCTTGTGATCCACTGAAACCCGAAGTCTTTTTCATATGAACTGATATTAACACATCTGTAACCCTTTCTCTGTCCTCAGGCCATCTCTCTGTCTCCATCTTTTTCTCTTTCCCCACTCAAACACAGGATTTTACATTTGCCCCTCTTCTGTTACGTTTCATATCTGTTCTTTACTCTGTCTACTTGCGTATTCCTTTCTTTCTGGTGCTAAGCTAAGCAAACTTCTATGTATGTGTGGTTTTTTTTCTTTTTCTTTTTTTTTGAATCAAGGTCTCATCCTGTCACTCAGGCAGGAGTGCAGTGGCATGATAATGGCTTATCACAGCCTCAACCTCCTGAGCTCAGGCAATCCTTTCACCTCAACCTCCTGAGTAGCTGGGGTCACAGGCATGCCACCATACCTGACTGATTTTTTTATTTTTATTTTTGTAGAGACAAGGTCTCACCAGGTTGCCCGGGCTGGTCTTGAACTCCTGGGTTCAAGCAATCCTTTCTCCTCAACCTCCCAAAGTGCTAGCATTACAGGTGTAAGCCACCGTGCCCGTTTTTTATGTAAAAGGAA
This sequence comes from Tarsius wallacei, assembly GCA_963574415.1. Lineage (NCBI taxonomy): Eukaryota > Metazoa > Chordata > Mammalia > Primates > Tarsiidae > Tarsius > Tarsius wallacei. Next base: position 28,308 of record CAUYQG010296669.1, read on the forward strand.
CATGCTAATTAAAGGGGTCAGAGAAGTGACTGGCAAAGATATCAAGATAAGTGATATTGGCAAACATCACTCACCAAGGTGAAACATAACAACTCAAGAGCATCTATGTTGCCCCTTCCCTTTTTAATAATGGATGTTTAAATCATGAGCTTGGCCAGTAAAGTTTATGCTCAAATCTCTGTGCAAGAAGTCAGAGATCTCTGACGGGTGAAATTAGGGAAGCTATCTCTTCTTCAGATTTTTATGTATTTTCCAAATTCGTCATAATGAACAAACATTCCTTTTACAAATAGAAAAGAATATTTTTTAAAGCAGCATGGTATGCAAAGCATCTTGAGATTCCTATCAAAAATACATGGTGAGATCGAAACCATGTAAAAAGATTGGACCACTGAAATTATCACCCCAATATGCTGATACTGTTGAAAAAGATGAAAGGATGATTAAATTATAGTTTTGATGGGGAGAGTGGTGAGGAATGGAAAGATAACTCATATTTTCCTTCTACATAAAAACCACATGACAAGTCAAGAAACCAGACTCTTCAACTGATTTGAGTGATTCTACTGGAGCAAATCCCTTAGAATGGATTTCTAGAAAGATTGAGGCTATAAGAACCATGAAAAGACCAAAGAATGTGGAAAGAGAGACATATTTGAAACTGAGGAGAAAGCGTCTTTGTTATATTTTGCAATAATGATGTCTTTGCAAGATGTAATTTTAGCACTCATAAGTATGAAAGGGATAAACTACATTTGGCATGAACTATCTATTATGAAAATAGACATAATTTACTAATGTAACCATCATCTAAGACAGGAGAATGCTGTGCAGTAGGATTATAAAGCAACTTTATTTTTTCCTCCTGCAAATGTCCTATGTTACTTCTTCCTGTCCCTGGATGACATTTTGAGTAAGTCTCATAATTTCCATAATTTTTCTGGTCACTTTTAGATCATGAAATGTTATCTTACTACTTATAGTCATTAAAAATGATCATTTTAGTAATTAAACTCCTGGCCTAAGATAATAATAAAAATCATGACTGTAAGTTTCTCCCGTCCCAGTTTCAGACCTGCAGCTTCTCAGCCACTCACCTGCCTTGCTTGGCTCTGCCCGTCTCCCCTTCTCCAGTAAAATGTGGTTAAAGTAAAGCCTGTTTCGAACTTCCTTCCACGCTGCTATCTGGACTGGTTTCAGAAACATTCCTGAGGAAGAACTTTCATGTTGAGGGGCCTCGGGGATTTCTATTTGGTGGGAGGAAGAAGAGGAGGTTCAGGCAGCATGGGCATTGTTTTATCAGTATCTGGGACTGAATGTCTCACGTCTTCTGAGACGGGAATTTGCAAAGCTCTTCACTGAGAAACCCCCAGTGTCGGTGTTGTTCAACAGTGTTTGGATCACCTAAACTAGAGAACCCACCACTCGCTCCCGACCGCCTCCCACCTTGCTTACTGTTGTGTTCTAAGTTCCACAAAGAGAGGCGTTTTCATTGTGCGGGTTCATCCATACCCAGTGTAGCTCACACTTCGTGGCAGAGCTCAGCCTTGGCATGAGCCTGGACCTGCCTAAGGCCCATCTTCTGGACATGTTGTGGACGGGCAGTGTTACTAACCAAGAAATATTGCTGGAGTAACAAAAATTATGAGGGCAGAAAGGCTAGAGGTATGGGGGTCAGGTGGGCTAGAAAGATGGCCTGGGGATTATAATGAGGGCAGCTCTTTTCAAAATGGAGTTTGATGAGGGGAGGCGTGTAAGGCCCTGAGTCATTATTTCACTAACTCGCTGCACTGAGATCCTTCAGTAACTTTTGACCCAACCTCTGATATAGTCTACATTTTCCCAGTGACCACAAATCAAATGCTTTGTTGACTATCAGACAGTTCATTATGTTTAGAGCACAGGTTACAATTTGGGGCTACAGATCCCCGTGAGAACACACATTGCAATTCTTGTGTTGCTTTCACAATGAATGGTTACTAAAAGGACATGTACTGTCCTGTGTGGCTCCTCAAAAATGGGCTTGACTTTAAAAGGGAATGTTCATATTTGAAATTACTAATTTGGGCTGAGCGTGATGGCTCAAGCTTGTAATCCCAGCACTTTGGGAGACAGAGGTGAAAGGATTACCTGAGTCCCGGGGTTCGAGACCAGCCTGGGCAACATGGCGAGACCTCGTCTCTACAATAAATCAAAAAATTAGCCAGGCATGGTGGCATGTGCCTGTAGTTCCAGCTTCTTGGAAGGCTGAGGTGGAAGGATCACTGGAGCCCAGCAGATTGAGGCTGCAGTGGCCATGAGTGTGCTGTTGCACTCCAGGCTGGGCGATGGAATGAGACTCCAACTCAAAAAAGAAAGAAAGAAAGAAATCACTGATTTGGACACAATGGGACTCAAACCAAGTCTGAGAATGATATTTCACTGGAGTCAGCTGGGGAGAGATAAGTCCACATCCACAGGCTTTGCCCCCAACATATGTTGAGTATTGATTTTTAAAAATGTCCATGGATGATTGTGATATGCATTGGTTGGAAACCACTGAAAAGCATCCACCAATACATCAACTTGGCAACTCATGGAAAAAGACAACAAGGAATACGGCTTTGTTAGAACCTGGTGTCGCCCCCATGAAATAAGGAGAGGATACTCCAAAGCATATAATAAAGTAGTAAGTGGTGTGGTTTCTTCAGTCATGGCTTGCTAAGGCTGAGCATTGTTCCAAACAAGGCGAGAGGGGCTGGATATTCAGTAGAATACAAGGACGGAGTCAACCTTAGAGTGGGGGGAAGGACAAGCAAACAGATTAAAAGTGCTTTATTTAACATAGCCTTTCTGAGTCATTATGATGTCCAAGGCACTGTGGAGTAAGAAGTACAGAGGATGGAGTGACTAACTCTGCATGAGGTCTACCAGAAAGGCTCACAAAAGAGATGATACCCTTAGCTGTATTTTTTTTTTTTTTTTTTTGAGTCGGGGATCTCACTCTTGCTCAGACTGGAGTGCCATGGCATGATCATGGCTCACCGCAGCTTCCAACTCCTGGACTGAAGCGATTCTCCCACCTGAGCCTCCCTTGTACCTGGGACTACAGGCATGCACCACCATGACCGGCTGGTTTTAAATTTTTTTTGTAGAGACAGGGTCTTGCTGTGTTGTCCAGGATGGTCTCCAACTCCTGGGTGCAAGCAATCCTTCTGCCTTGGGAGTGCTGGGATTACAGGTGTGAGCTATCACACCTGGCCAGCTGTATCTTAAATAGAATTTTTTATTGCAATCAGTTGGATGGGGCCAGGAAGAATTTCCAGTTGGGGAAACAACACTTTGGAAAAGAACAGAGAAGAGAAGGAGCTTGGCCCAAAGTTCCAGGAACTATAAATACTTTCCAGACTTGGGGTGAGGTGGCAAGAGGGATAATAGACAGAGTCGTGGTGAGTTCTGGTAGGGATTAGCTCCCAAGGAGAGCCTTGCATATTAAAGATCATTTGGAAATTTATTCTATGGAAATGGAAGACTTGAAGGTTTTAATGAAAGAAGTGGCATGATCACGGAGAAATGGTTAGCAGGCCACAGGCAGAAGCAGGGAAAGTTGTTGGGGGCTATTGGGAGATATTGGGGTCGTCTGATTGGGAGCTTCTGACACCTTTAAACAGATCAGGGGAGGATGAAAGTAGCTGCAGTCAGACAGCATGCAGGAGGTGTATGGTTGACCTCCAGCTCCCTGTCTCCGTGGATGGGGAGGGAGCAGTGACACAGGAGGACAAGCACATTAGATGGGAAGGGGAATGAGTCCAACTTTGGGCAGAACTCTGGGATGTCGACAAATTCAAGGCAGGTGGAATCTGAGAAGGAGCAGCTAAAAGAATGGGAAAATAGAATCAGAGTCACAGAAACCCAGGAAAAGGAACACTTCCGAGAGAAGGTTGTTAACTGGACTACCAAGAAGGGAGGGGAGACGGGGGAGGACAGAGGAGGCTATGGGAGGACGGTTGAGTCGTGGGTGAACAGAAGAGGAGTGAGGAAGGACAGAGGGAGGCTGTAGGTGGGGAAGGATGAGGAGTAGGCTGGAGGATGGAGGAGGACGGACGGAGGAGGTGGTGGGAGGCAAGACGAGGCTGGAAGAGGAGTGAGGAAATCAGGGAGGCTGAAGGAGGATGGGGTAGGGGAGGGGAGAGAGAGGCGGTGGGGCACTCTAGAAGACTGGAAGAGTAAAGCCACAGGCCCCCAGAGAGGGCTGAGAGAACTCACTCCTGGATCCTGGAATAAGGCTTATGCACTGGCCTTCTTTTGTAATGAATGTGCACAATGTCTTTTGAAGTTGTAATTGTGGTTTATTTCTCTGAATAACTTTAATTATAGGGTAAATAGGGATTATAAATTAACTAATAAGAAGAGTAACATTGACGGTGGAAAAAAAATATTGCCTGGGGCGCTAGTCAAATTATACACATTTTTGGAAGCCCACGCCCCCCTCCAGCCCCGCCTCTCCCTCGCCCCGCCCTCCAGAGGGCGTGGCCACTCGGTGCCCCCGTCTCCGGCGCGCGGCCACGTGATCTGTCAGTTCGCGGAGAAGGAGGAATATGGCCGCCGGGTGTGGTGAGGGCACGGCGCTTGCAGCCGCCGTCTCTTTCTTTCGCGCCCTCTGACGCCGTCCGCGGCTTGAGGGCCGGTTCACCCCGAGCTAAGGGCGCCGTTCTTGGGCCTGTTTGTGAGACGGTCAGTGTGGAGGTCAGCCGGCAGGGCTTTGCCGTGTGACGGGGGAGGAGGCGGGGGCGAGGCAGGGTCGGGGAAGGCCGGGCGGGGTGGGGGTGCATAACCCGGGAGGAGAAGGGAGGGGGCGAGGTCGGGCAGGGAGAGGGTCTCCTGGAGGGACGCCTGCAGCGCCCTGGGCGCTCTGGGTCCTGCGTTCGGGGCGAGTCTGCGTTTGTTTTCTCTTTTGCTATCATATTGGGCTCCATTGTCCTGTGCAGGCTTTTAAATGTCTGGCAAAATATCGCAAGTCATGAATTTACACGAGTCCAAGATTTATTTATAGGGAAACGATTTTTGTTGTTGTTAGTTCGCAGTGTTGAGATTTTTATTCTTTCAAGGTGATTTGACAAGTTTAAACCAAATGAATAATTTTTCTTATTAATAACTACCTACCTCTGCTCAGTGGGGGCGCTTTCTTAGCCTTTCTGAGATTCCCATTCTTTTGGTCTGGGGTGTGGCTCAGGAATCAAGCTCTTCGGTTCGTCCCTTTCCCCATTTTGACAACACTGAGGACCACACACTTACATTTTTTAAGAAGCACCGTAGGGTATCTGGCACAGAGCCAAGATTGGAAAACGCTGCGGCAAGGTGTGTTCTTTGTTCTCCTCCAGCTTTACTAGCATGGGCTACTTTCATGAGAATCATTTCGGAGACTGTGTTAAAAATGTCAGTTTATGGGCTCCATGCCACATCTACTGAATGGAATTCTCTGGGGGAGGAGCCCAAAGGATATGCGTATTTGACAAGCTTCCCAAATAATTTTGATGTACACAAGTTTTTTACACTGTGTGTGTGAGTGACTTCCAGATAGCATTTTCCATGAACTGGGTGGATTTCTCTAATCTAGCTCTTTTCCAGCGCTTCACAATCAGCCTACCAAAGCACACCTCAGCCCCATTCACCCAGCTGTGTTCTGGGGAGGGAGGGGAGATAAGCATGCAGAGAAAAGTCTGCTCTTTCTCCTGACTGTTTTTATTTGTTTATTTATTTATTTATTTATTTTTTGAGTTGGAGTCTCACTCCGTGCCCAGGCTGGGGTGCAGTAGCATGCTCACTGCTACTCCAACTCGACCTGCTGGGCTCAGGCGATCCTTCCACCTCAGCCTTCCAAGTAGCCAGAACTACAGGCGTGTGCTACCACGCCCGGCTAATTTTTTGATTTATTGTAGAGGTGAGGTCTCGCCAAGTTGCCCAAGCTGTTCTCGAACCAATCCGCTCACCTCAGCCTCCCAAAGTGCTGGGATTACAGGCTTGAGCCACTGCACCCGGCCTGCTTTTATTTTTTAAGGGCAGCACCATTCTCCAGTCACCTACCCTGGGCATCTGGTCATCTTCGACCTGTTCTTTTCTTTTCCAATCAGTCACATGCGGTTAGTTTTATTTTTGCACCCAGAATATCTCTTCTGGATATTTTGGTGGGTCAAAACAGTTCCAATATTGTGGATTTTATATTTTTATATTTTAAGAATATAAAAATATATATTTTATATTTTTCTAGTTAATATTTCTCATTTCTTCTCCATTCTCACTGTCTTGTCCCTGTCCTAGGGGCTGTTGGTTTTGGTGGTTCCCTGATGGGTGTCCAGGGTTCTGATACTTTGTGTTTTTTCAGTCAGGGTCAACATACATTGCTAGGAGATTAATTTTTCTAGGATCATGTATAAGTGTGTCATCCCCCTCTTCTGCTTTTGCTCAAGAACTGTCAGTTTCTTTGTTTTATGTGCTACTGTATTAGTCAGGGCTGCTTAGAAGGTAAGGAACAGAAACTTAACTCAATGGAATGGAGATGAGGATATAGGATGGAATGAGAATCATCAAGTAGTCACAATCCCAGGCAGCTTCATGTTCTGCATCTCTCAGGAGCCACATTTTTCTCTTAATTTAGGAGGAGTCTTCTTCTCTGTTCATATATGTTGTGTTCTTTCTTTGCTGACTGACTGTCTCAAAACTGTCATCGTATGTGTGGTCTAAAATGACTGTCTCAATCTCTGTTTTCTTATTCCCAATTCTAGACAGAGGAATCTGATTGGCCCAGCTTATCTTTTCAAGCAATGTCATGTCACATATGTCATGACACATATGCCTATCCCTGGTTATGGCCGATGATGGAAAACATGGCTGTTGAGGGTAGCAGGGGCTGTGGGTGGGCAAAGACTTCCAGAAGAGGCATCTTTAGTACACCTATGAAGTTATTCAATTTGACAGTTATCTATTAAGTTTCTCCTTGTTCTAGACCTGTAGTAGGTTGTCAGGATATAAGAACAAAGGAGAGACAGCCCTTAATAGATTAGTTCAAAGGTGACCCCTAAACGGGATTTTAAAGAATATGTTTTGGTTCATTAAGAAAGTTAAAGCTAGGTCAGGCATTCCAGGTAGTTGGATCAGCATGGACATGCTTGTTCATTCTACAGATTTTGGGTTCTCTGGCTTACTACATACTTCTTTAAGTGCTAGAGATTCAGCAGCAAACAGAATGGAGATGGCCCCCATTCTCACTGACCTACATTTGTTGGGGTAGGGAGCAGACAAAGAAAAGTGCATGGTATGTGGAGTGATGCTAACTGCTGTACAGAAGAACTTTAAAGTAGCGCTGTGGAGTGGGGGATTTGATAGAGGGATTGAGGGCTGTTTATACAAAGTGGTCAGGGGAGATCAGAGCAGGTTACATTTGAACAAAAACTCAGTGTGGCCTGAGCAGAGTGATGAAGAAAGATTGACAGGAGGTGAGCTCAGGGAGCTGGGGAAGCAGGGAATAGATCAAACAGGTCCATGTAGGGAATTTGGGATTTTTATTTTGAGTCAAAGGACAAGCTTGTTGGAAAGTTCTGAGCACAGAATGGGCATAAAGAGACATGATTTAGGAAGATCACTCTGGAATATGTATGGAGGTGGCGAGGACTGCCACCTTGCCGCAGCAGTGTCAGGATCAAGGTGGGTCCTGGGGACTGCATACAGATCATTGTTGTTGGACACTTACGTGAGGGGAGAAGAGAGGCTGGACCTAGGAGTATCGAGGGAGAGGCCACATTCAGGAACTTATTGTGTCATATTTGGAGGACACAAACACTGTCACTATTACTTTCATGTAATATGTAATGGGAAAGAAGTTATAGGATGCATCTGTTAACCAACTGGCCTTTTAGTGAAAGCATTCTGAATATATCAAAAAAATTGTGTTAGCTAGTAAATTTGTTTGCAAGTTCTGAAAATTAGCTCACTAAAACATAGATTTTGTTCTAGCATTTCTTTTGGCTATATCTGCCATTTTCAAAAATAATGTTGAGATGTTAATTTTTTTGCTAATTGTACAAAAGAATGTATAATCTTAAATTCCCATTGGACAAATGGCTGTGGACAATAGTTCAAATGATGTTTATTATTCAAGAAATATAGGGTCTTCTATGGGCCAAGAATTGTGCTAGGTGTTGGATATTTGGTATAGAAAAAAAGAAAATAGTTCTTTCTCTTGTATCCTAGTGGAAGAGACCGCTATTAAACAGGTAAATATGTAAAATAAGTGTCAAAAAGTGCTGTGAAGCAATAAAAAGGATCCCATAATAGAGAACAGTTTTGGTTAGGGGAATCTATCAAGAAAGGGTGGTTAAGAAATGATCATATCCTACTATTATGTAAAATATATGAAGTCAATTGTTTATTGGCTTCGTATGTGATAGGCATGATTTTAATCCCTTTGGATGTAAATGTGTAGTTATTTGAAGATGGGGAAACTTAGACACTGAGCCCAAGAAACTGGCCCAGGGGCCTGGGGGTGTTGAAGGCAGACTGCTTAATGGATACAAATTTACACAAATCTATAGCTAGAAATTAGCTGGTCGCAGTGGTCCATGCCTGTAATCTCAGCACTTTGGGAGATGGAGACAAGAGGATTACCTGAACTTAGGCGTTCAAGACCAGCCTGAGCAACATGGTGAGACCTCATCTCTACAGTAAAAAAAAAATCAGCCAGGCATGGTGGCACATACCTGTGGTTCCTGCTTCTTGGAAGGCTGAGGCAGAAGGATCGCCTGAGCCCAGCAGGTTGAGGCTATGGTAGTTGTGAGTGTGCCACTGCACTCCAGCCTGGGCGACAGAGTGAGATTCCAACTCAAAAAAAGAAAGAAGGAATGAGTCCTAGTGTTCAACAGCACAGTAGGGTGACTGTAGTTAACAGTTTATTGTAAATTTTAAAATAACTAGAAGATAATATTTGAAATATTTCCAGTACAAAGACATGATAAATATTTGAGGGGATGGATATCCTAAATACTTTGATTTGTTGTTATACATTATATTCATGTATCGAAATATCACATTTCCATAAAGACCATGGTGATATAATAGTAGTAAAGTCTGGAGTCAAACCAAGGCAAACTGGCTCTAGTCCATACATTTGACCACTACATTGAACTGCCCTTTAAGAAGAAGGCCTTTTTAAAGAGATAATATTGAAGCCGGGCTCGGTGGCTCAGCCTGTAATCCCGTGCCTTGGGAGGCTGAAGTGAGTGGAATGCCTGAGCCTGCGGATTCGAGACCCGCCTGGGCGACTTGGTGAGACCTCATCTCTACAATAAATCAAAAAATTAGCCGGGTGTGGTAGTGCGCACTTGTAGTTCCAGGCACTTGGAAGGCTGGGGCGGAAGGATCGCTGGAGCCCAGCAGGTCGAGGCTGCGGTGGCCGGGAGTGGCCACTGCACTCCAGTCTGGGCAACAGCTTTTTACTCCAAATCAAAAAAAAAAAAAAAAAAAGAGAGAGAGATAATATGGAAACTGAAATGTGAAGGATGAGAAGCTGTACAGCTTTTTTCTTGTGACGAAACATTCTTTTTTTCTTAGTGGAAATTAACATAGGCTTATTATATCAAGTAAAACAATGCAGCACAAAGATGTATGAAAGTAAAGCTAACCACTTTCTCCTTTTAGTCCTATCTGCTAAGATAACCAGTTTTGGCAGCCAGGTGTATGTCCTTCCACACTTTTCTCTTGGTTATGTATACGCACTGAATATGGACATATGAGAGGAAACCCCCCAAAACAGAATTTATTTATAAAAAATTGTATATTTATGTTTACATGTTTAAGCTTCAGTCACCTTCAAAATACTCTGTTTGATGCAGTACACCTATTAAGATGCTTCTCCCATTGCTCAAAACAGTTTTTGAACACATTAATCTTGATGCCTTTTAGTGCTTCTGCCGTTTTTTGTTTCAACTCTTTTACATGGGCAATACATTGCCCTTCAAGGACATTTTTCATCCAGGGAAACAAAAAAAAAGTTGCTCGGGGTGAGATTGGGTGAATAGGGAGGGTGGAGCATGAGGATCATTCTGTTTTTGGTAACAAAAAAAAAAACATGGTGTGTGGGCAGGTGTGCTTGTAAATCACCCATGAGGAAGTGGACAAACACTTTTAAATGGCTCAGCCTGTAATCCCAGCACTTTGGGAGGCCGAGGCGAGTGGATTGCCTGAGCCCATGGGTTCGAGACTCGCCTGGGCAACTTGGCAAGACCTCGTCTCTACAATACATCAAAAATTAGCCAGGTGTGGTAGCGCGCCTGTAGTTCCGGCTACATGGAAGGCTGAGGCGGAAGGATTGCTGGAGCCCAGCAGGTCGAGGCTGTGGTGGCCGGGAGTGAGCCACTTCACTCCAGTCTGGGCGACAGAGTGAGACTCCAACTCTTAAAAAAAAAAAAAAAAAAGAATCTCCCCCCAAAAATTCACTGAAGCCAAATGCTGCAGCCTCTCACAAGAATGCTAGCTGGTACACTGAAGCTGATGGGTTTCTAGCACACAAGCTTGTACAACAAGGGACATACCCTCCATAACGATAATTCCAGGGTTTTTGTGTCCTCCTTGTATATAGGGGTCTCTTTATCTTATCAAGTGGACTCATACTATACATATATTCTTTAATATGACAACCTGTCATGGGTTTTACTGTACAGGCTTTAATATTATAATTTTATTTTGTGATTTCTAGTTACCTATATTATATGTGTCCATGAACATCTTATGACTTTTAAACATTGATTACTCCATGAAATGTATTAAACACTGTCAGTGCCCTCTCGTCAGAGGCCACCAGGACTGTACCGATAGTTGAACAACGTTGGTCTTATTAACTCCTTGCAATGAAGGAGAATCTGCATCATAGGGAACTGTGGGGGATCTGTAAGAGGTTGTTAGAAAGGACTTAGAGCATTTGAGCTGATGTTAGGTGATTTGGGGAGGAGTTCAAGGAAGCAAATCTTTGCTCTGTATTGGGTGCTTCAGGATGCAGGGGGAAGGGTAATTCTGGATATTTAAAATCTTACCTGGAAGGAAAGAGGAATGGAGTAAGGTTAAACTTGTGCAGTAATTGATAAAGAAGCAGCAGTGTTTCATATATTAGCCAAAATAGGGAGATGTTTGGGCATTTTTGTGGTTTGGATAATGTTCACGTTTTTGTCTGTTCAGATATCATTCCAGAGTTGTCTTGTTTTTTGTCTTGCCATCATGGTCACAGAGTGACCTTGTTTGGTGCTGGTGTTCTGTGAGATTATTATGTTCACATGAGGATACCATGGGCCTGACTGTGCATGCCGGGCCAGTTCCTGATAGTCATGGGCTACTTTTCTCTTTCTCAGCCCCTTTTAATGTATGCATTGTGCTGGATATAAGGTGAGTCCTCATGCAAGAACTTGCAGTCTAGGGAGGATGTGGAGAGAGTAAGTAAATGGAGAGTTGAGTGTGGTTTGTCTATACCTACATGAATACGCAGGTGTAGAGGAGCCCATAGGAAGGTCCCTGGCCCAGCTTAGGGTAAGCAGCCAGTCAATGAAGGCTTCCAGGAGAAGATATTGTTACAGCCATGTCCTCAAGGACAAGTAGAAGCTTTCCAGGTGCATGTGTGTATGCGTGTGCACTCACACGTGTATGCATGCATGCATACACACACACACAGAGAAAGAGAGAGAGAATTAACTTTCTAAGCAGAGGGGACAGTAAAGCAAAGGTCTGGAAAGAAGAAAGCATGGTGCAGTGAAGGAACTGCAGTAGATGAGTCTGTCTAGAGCTGGAAATGTTGATGTGACTACAGAAGTGGGTTAAAATAAAGGGGGTGGATGGGACTTGGGGGGAGGAGGAAGAGACAAGGCTGGAATGGTACGGAGCCAGCTCGTGAAAGATCTGCGTGCCCTCGTCGCCATCATCATCATCATCATCATCAAGAATTTAATTTATTGAGTGTTCCCTCTGCTCAGTACAGAGCAAAGCTTTCCATAGGAATTATATCATTGAATCTTTACAATGGTTTTACAAAGCTTAGATGGTGTAAGTTCCTTGAATAACCTATGAGTAGTGAGGCCATCATCTGTCTTCCCAGCCGGGATTTTAAGAGGAATGTATTGTAGATCACTCTTGCTTTGGTGTGGCCGATGGATTCAAGGGGGCAGGATTGGAGAGGGGAGGCATAAGTTGATAGCCTGTCACATTGATCCCGGTGAGAGACGGTGTAGTACACATTTTAAAGATCAGTGCCTACATTACAACTTCTTCTTGGGAAGCAATGTCAATACTGTGTGAACTTGTAATCTCCTTCTAACTTTGTGAGTATAGTTGATTGGTTCTGGGTTGGCATTCTGGATAGTGAGAGCCCTTTTCTGGGACTTTTGGATCTGAGAACAAAGAATAGACTGCTTTCTCTGGTGTTAGAAACTATCTGATTTGATTGTGGACAGCCACATTGCTTTACATGTAGAAGATGTTAGTCTAGAATGAAAGTAGATTAAGTCAGTGGAGAAAGAAAATCCTCCTCCTGGAGTTTGAGGTCCAGTATCACCCACCTTTCCATTATGTGGTTATGGGAAATAAATAAACCAGTATCGTTAGAATAAAATTTTCTGGTTTGCTTGAGCTAGTTTAAATTTGTCTCTTGCAGTCTTAACAGTCTTGATGAGTATAGATGGTGAAGGCATCTTAAACTTAGGCACTTGAGCATGGGGTTGGCTGCTATGAGATATTAGGAGGTAAGCCCAACAGCAAGTGGTGATTGTTTGACTCTCTGAAGAGGTGAATGCTTCTTAGCATGGAGATGAGGATGATATTCTAAATGGATGGAGCAACCTCAGCGAAGGCAGGCTTGTGGAGCAATATGGCAGATGGTGGCGATTTTGAGTGCTTCAGCTTGGCCAAGCTGTAGCAGGGGTCCCCAACCCCTGGGCCACGTGCTGGTGCCAGTCCATCCATGGCCTGTTAGGAACAGGGCCGCACGGCAGGAGGTGAGCAGCAGGCGAATGGAGCTCTGCCACCTGTCAGATCAGCATTGGCGTTAGCTTCTCATAGGATCCCAAACCCTACTGTGAACTGCACATGCGAGGGATCTAGTTTGTGCGCTTCTTATGAGAAGCTGATAGATGATGAGGCCTCCCTTGCCGCCCCCCCCCCCCCCCCCCCGGGGCG